>JBBJLR010041678.1:0-12120 GCA_037577145.1 Brachypetersius gabonensis
TGAACTGATGTCTCATCCACACACACACACACACACACACACACATACACATACATACATACATATGCCAAACAGTCAGTAAATCAGACAACCATGAAAACTCTCATGCACTCTCACACACAAACAGACATGGACACATCTGTGAGTCCGACAAGTGATCACACACCACACACACACACACACACACACACACACACACACACACACACACACACACATTTATTCCCCTGCTTGAGCAGGTGTTTAAAACTGTTTTGAACTGTGATTCAGCTCCAGCTCTTGGCTGAACACCGTTCAGCCAATCAGATTAAGGGGCGGAGCTACCATCATAAAATCTAATAGTCTAGTAGTTTATATTTGCTTTAATGAAGCAATATCATCATAAGTAATTTCTATACCTTTTCCCATCCTCTCTTTATCTATATCAATTGTTTCTGATATTGTACCTTTAGGACAAGAAAATCAGGTCTTTACTGGTTGGCTGACATGTATTGTGCCTCTTCTTAAATCTGTCCACCCCAGCAACCTTTATAGCTTGAGCAAAAGTGGGCGGGGCTGTTGATGGACATATGTGAATGAGTTGACATTTGTGGCATCAACAATACAAGAATGAAAATCTAGCTGTTTTTGCAGGATAAAGTGAACCTTGGAGTGAGTGGTGCATTCTGAAACTATTTTATTTAAAAAACTTATTGTCTTTTCATGCTATGAGCCCTTTAATAGAAAGAAGAAGATTGAAAAAGTGTACTAAAACACAAAGAAAAGCGTTTCTCTCATTTACTTTTTACAGAGAATAAATCACCCCTGCTCTCCTCGTCCACACAGAAGAATGCCCGCGTGTGTGTGTGTGTGTGTGTGTGTGTGTGTGTGTGTGTGTGTGTGTGTGTGTGTGTGTGTGTGTGTTTGTATGTTGATCAAAAAGCTAGACAAACCTAGAGTGACAGAAGCAGTTTTTTTTCTTTCAGTTCATCTTTGATCAGCACAGACTGTCTGTGAAGCCGAATGAAGCTTAAAGTCATTCAGTCACACACACACACACATGCACACGCACACATACACACACATAGACACACACACATAAATGAGTTTGCTCCCATAGGTCACAAGTTCACACACGCTTAGGCAGGGATGAAGAGTCAACATAACCAAAAGCCTATTAACAACAACAACATTACCGCACTATTTTATTGTACTCTAAAATGCTCTATAATGCTCTATACTTCTTTTTAATACTCTCCCTCTCTCTGTATACACATATACCCCATATTTCTTTCTCTCTCTTCTAAATTCATTCTCACTTTCAACCCACATCATACTCCATCCCTCTCTCTGTCCTCTGTCTCTGCTGTATTGCCTGTGCTTATTGACTGCAGCGTCATCATCATCAACTCTAATAAACTCATAAACAATAGAGAGAGGAAGAGAGAGAGAGAAATAAAGAGAGGGAGAGAGAGAGAAGGGAGAGGAATCGAAAGAGAGAGAGGGGGAGAGAGAGAGAGAGAGAGAGAGAGAGAGAGAGAGGGATTGAGAGAGAGGGAGAGAGAGAGGGAGGGCGAGAGAGAGAGATAGGTTTGGTGGTGATTAGTGATGGATAAACAGGCTGTGCTCCCTGGAATCAGCCTGTCAGGACACATTAGCAGCAGGATGGAAAACAGCACTATCAGTAACACAACTCTCTCTCTCTCTTTCTCTCTCTCTCTCTCTCTCTCTCTCTCTCTCTCTCTCTCTCACACACACACACAAACACACACACACACACACACACACACACACACACACACACACTAACACACACAAGCACTCTGTCTGAACAGCACAGCAACTCCTGAGTTATGAAAGAGTGAAGTGCAGCAGAGCTCTGCTTTACATCCTAAAGAGAGAGAGACGGTGAGGATAGAGAAAGAGAGAGAGAGAGAGATAGAAAGAGAGAGAAAGACTGTAGAGAGAATGGGTGGGGCTAAACTGCTGTAGACTAAATAGGTTGATATGTGGAAATCACAAATATAATGAATTCCGACCATTTGTGCAGGTGTCTGATGTGAGGAGGAGCGAACATAAACTTTTATTAGCAGATGTGTGGAGGGTTGTGTTTGCCATGACCCTTCAATGCAGCCAATAAAGGAGTGAACATTTATAAACACTTTATAACACTGACAACACAGCACACTTCCTGTTCAGCAGTGTGGAAACACTGCACACACACACACACACACACACACACACACACATACACACACACACACGCACACTCACACTCGAGCAACCTGTAAAGACTCTAAAGGGATCAGAGGTATTTACAGGCTCTAAACATCAGATAAACACTTCATGCACCGCTGAGCCTGGGCACTGGAGTCACAGAGGCAGACTGATACTGAATCAGTGAGCTTCTACTCTGGCCCAGCTCAGTTCGCCCCAAACAAACTGGTTCATTCAGTCATGTCTCTTTTCTTTTTTTAAACAAAACCACAGCTTCCAGTGAACCCAGAGACTGAAGACTCAACTCTGACTCGCACCCCTGAGGCTTGAGACTAGACTCTGGCACACACCTTAGACTCAAGACTTGACTCTGTCTTGCACCTAAGAGACTTTACACTCACACCTCAGATCCTCGAGGCTCGCCATAGACTCATACCACAGAGAATAAAGGCTTGACTCAGACTCAAACCAAAGAAGCTCAAGGGCTGACTCAGCTTGTACCTGACTCAGTGACTTGACCAGAGTCATTAAATCTGACTTTTGATTAGACTCATAACATAAATGAATCAGGGTTAAGCCTTGACTCCATAGAGATTCAAGATTTGACCTGAAGACATGAGACTCCACTTGCATCCCAGAAACTCAAGACTTGAACTAAATTCCCTTAATCTGATGTATGACTCCACTCATAAATTAGATTTAATTACACTGCAAAGACTCAACTCAGACTTACACCCTAGAGATTCAAGATGTGACTTGCAACCCAGGGAGACTTGGTTTGCATCCCTCACACTCTGGACTTAACCCAGATTCACTTAATCTGACATTTGATTCGATTCACTTAGTCTGATTCATGACTCGACTCCTCAATTAGGTTGAATGAATCAGAGTGAAATCTTGACTCAGACTCACACTGCAGAGACTCGACTCAGACATCCAGGAGATTCGAGATGCAAGTCCAGCTTGCATCACAGAAGACTTGACCTTGATTCACTTAATCTGATTTATGACCTGCCTTGACTCATCTGTGATGTGTTTGCTGGTGCTAAATGGCAAACAGCTTGTGCTGGACAATATCAATGTATTCAGTATCTGTATTTATACAGGATCTGGTCTGTGATTCCCGCCCACCCATCTGACTGCCCACCATCATGGTGAGAGTGAAGCTGCCACTCTGCGGGGGTGCATTAACAAATCCTGCGCCCTGCTAATGCCTGTCCATTTATCTGCAGGCTAATAGACTGGGCTGTTTGCGTCTCTGTGTATCTGCGTATGTGTGTGTGGTAGTTTTCATCCAAACAATCGGCTTAATGGAAACCTCCAGACAGATGGCTTTATTGCCCTTCACCTCTTTAGCATCATCTGCTAACGCTAATTGCTGACGCAGTAATCAGTTAAAAAGCTCAATCTCGCTTGCCCGCTCAGCTAAAGCACTGCAATACACACACTTTTACTCTCTCACCCCCACAGCAGAAGATCAGCTTAGTCCTCCTTTACTGGTTCTAATAAAGTTTTCAAGGCATTTTTTGGGGGGGAGGATCCTTTTTACCTGGTTGCGAGAAGCCTAATGTCTCACAGGGCTCATGTTCTCCTCCTCCAGGGGAGGATTTGGTCTTTGCAAAGTGATAAATACACACACACACACACACACACACACACACACACACACACACACACACACACACATTAGCACTGCTGTGGAGGGAATGGTCTCCTTGCTGAACCCACACTGTTATTATGGTGAATTGAGCTTTCATTTCCCACTTAGAAACACGCTGCACTAAATAAATTAGTGGAATTAAAAACAAACCCGTGACGATGACTCAGAAACACAGCAATTATATCGCTTTTACAGTTCCATCAGCAATTCGTTACGGACCACCGAGCGCTTCAGGGGCAGTCCAGTGGACGTCCCCAGGCCCACAGATGTTCTACTGATAAAGAAAATATATATTTTGCAACCCAGTAAGAGACTCAGGTACCTCAGTTTATATTTGCTAATTGACTTCTGATGATTTGGATGCTTGGTTGTTGCAATGCAGTTGAAATGGTGTTGCAAATGGCAATTGTTAGGTGGTTGCTAGGCAGTAGCTATAGCATCTTAGGTGGTGACTAGGGTGCTGCTTGTTAGCTTCTACTGTATTGTGCGTGGTTGGTTGTTACAAAGTAGTTGGAATGCTATTACAGGTGGTTACTATGGTAACTGAGGCGGTTGCTAGGTGGTTGCTATGGTGTTGCAGGTGATTGCAAAGCTGTTGCTATGGCATCTTAGATGGTTGCTTATGTTGCTTGTTGGCTTCTGTGGTACCTTTGGTGGTTGGTAGGGTGTTGCTAGGTAGAAATGATTAACCTCTACTGCGTACCTAATCAAAATGAGCTAGTTACAAAGTAACAAATAGGGGTGTGAGTGAATAACACACTGCAAATGTAGGTTTTGTGGTAAAATCCCGGTGTGCTTCCGTTTCTCACCAGCCTGAGTGGGATGAAAGCACATTCTCACAAAAGTAAGGACAAAATAAGCATCTGTGGGTGGAGCCTAGAAAGGGGGGGGGGATTTCCATCACATTTGAAGAAAACCTTCTGAGAAAAAGGCTTCATTTATTCCAAGTCAGTGATGTGTTTGTGGCCACTCGATCTGTGACGACAAGGACGAATTTTCAATCCCCAGATGCAGAGCATGAGAACAGAAGAGATTTCAGCTTTAATTAATGTGTCAGAAAGACAGAGAGGAAAAGAGGGAAACGCATTCAGAAGTGAACTTTCCACCATATGCTTGTAGAGAATTACACAAACGCCTCCAGTAACATCTCCGCAGTTAACCCAGCATACTCTAACCCAGTGATACAGCACTTATCAAATTACATCAGATTAATTAAAGAATAAGCAAACAAATTGTGTATTCATTTATTCACAAAAAATGACCAGCTGTTCATTATTATGGAAGGTGGAGGGAGCAATCAGACGTCATGTCTGTACATTCAGTAACACATTCAAGACATCAGTTAGGATCAGGAGATATTAGCTATGAAAATATGTCACTGTGGGTTTTCCTGATCCAGGCGGCCATTCTGACAGACTGTAATACACTACAGGATGCAATGTTTGCAGCATAAACAAAGAAAATGGCACAAATGAAAGGAGAGAGGCAGAGAAGAGAGAGATGAGAAGAAAAAAGTAAATAGAAGAGAAGAAATAAAGAGAGAAGAGTAAGAGAGAGATGAAGGAACACAATGTGATGTGACGTAAAAGAAAAGGAAGGGATGATGGAGAAGAGACGAGAAAAGAAGGGAAGGAAAGAGAGAAGAAAAAGAAGAAAAGAGAAGTGAAGATAAGGGAAGAGAAGAGAAGAAAATGGAAAGGAAGAGAAGAGACGAAGACAGGAAAAGAAAGGAGAAGAAACGAGAAAAGAGGAAATGAAACTAAATGATCCTGAATGAGTGGCGAGGAAGGGAGACACTGATGGAAGAAGAAGGAGAGCAGGATGCTGGTAAGGGATGTGTTCTCCAGTGGTTGTCCGGTGGTGTGGGACGTGGTCTCCAGTAATTCTTCAGTGTTGAGTGATGTGGCCTCCAGCAGTGAAGGACGTGTTCTCCAGTGATACTTCAGTGCTGAGGGACGTGTTCTTCAGGAGTGAGGGGCGTGTTCTCTCGTGGTTCTCTGGAGGTGAGGGAGTCCTTCTCTAAATGAGACTGAGGATCATTACAGTGACTCTGATTCGTACGTATGATATCCGCATGAATCAGAGCCGGGTTAATATCTCTCCCTGCAATGAAGATGAACAGGGCTAATATCTTCGGCTGGCTTTCTGGAAGCTTCCACCATTTATCCGAGTTATAAACACACACATACACACACACACACACACACACACACACACACACACACACACACACTCTGTTATTGTGCATATTCCATAGCGGCTTCCAGCAAAGCAATTACAGCAGAATGTGCAGTGTGGGGTTGATGAAGAGAACAAATGCTCCCTCATGCCTCCAACACACAGCTCAGACAATCAGGATCTAATATTACGACCTTCATAAGCAATACATATGAAGAACTTCAACCCAGTCAACATCACTATAAACACCACTGCAACTGCAGATCCTTAGTCACCATGTGGTTCAGCAGGAGATTGACTTTTAGCTCTGAAAAGTGGTCAATTAAGACATGTCCAAATTCTGCTTTTTTACTTAGTGGCCTAATGTTTTACTGTAATCACAAACCAACTTACTCTGGACCCAAAAACCAACCACATCCAGCTCTTCATTAAGGTGAACTGACTTAGGACACAGCAGGACTGAAGAGTTACCATATGCCCTGCAATGTTCTTCCCACAGACCTCCCCAAAAACCATTAGACACATACTGCTTATTCAAAATACTGCTGCTAGAGTTCTAACAAAAACCAGGAAAAGAGAGCACATCACTTCAATCCTTATTCATTCTGAACAGAGTTCAAAATGTTGCTAAGTTGCTTAGTGAGAGTCCTAAGTGTATCTCCAAGATGTTTGATGAATATCAGCCTGGAGGGTCTTCTAGAAGAGCTGGAGCAGGTCAGCCAGTCCAGATCAGAATCAAAGCAGTGTGAAAAGGCAATTAGTCATCATTCTGCCCCCTGCTGGAACCAGATCACCATGGAGATCAGATCTGTCCGTTTTTTTAAAAAAAACTCGAACCAAAGTACAACGATTTTTTTTACAGTGCCATGCCTGAATGTAAAAACAGAATTAAAATAAATAAATATGGTTTTTTTTAACTGACATTTTATTTACCAGTAAGAGCTGCAAAAAATTCTTGCACTTCTATCAGTATTCTTTTATATCATTTTATTTACCTTTTCTTGGGATATTGTATCTTACATTCAACTTTTACTCTATATTGATTATGGGTAATTTTATTATATGGGTACTTTATCTATAAAAATTAACTGAACGCCTTCATTACTGTGGATCTGTCAGGAAGGGAGGCGCAGATGCAGATTTCCATACTCTTACTCTTTTATTTTCAAGACAAAAAGACACAGGGACCACAAACACAGGGGCCCACACAAATTGAACTAAATACACATACACAAAGCACACAAACCAACAGAAACAGGACATTACTTAAACATCAACACCGGACAGCTGTACCCAATAATTTCTTAAACTAATAGCCAGTATACACCAACATGTAACAGAATCAGACTTGTGGACGTGGTGTAGAACACGGAATAATCCGTGGACAGAGTCTGGAGACAGTGATTTAAGGGAATTCGATTTTTTGTTTGTTGGTTAGCTTGTTTTTTGATAGCTACCTAAATAATACAGTATAAGCACGGAACTGCATGTTTAAAAACCAACACTTGAGTATACAGTACTCTGCAAAGTTTTGAACCGCCCTTCATTTCTTCATATTTTGCTTCCTGGCCCAGAAGCAAAATATGACTTTAATCTACTCTTGAGGAACTACTCTTGAGGAACAGTTCTCCAGGTTTCCTGAAGGATTTTCAAAGACTCTCATTTTCAGTGCAGTCCCTGAACCTGACCCGTTTCAGCGGAAGAATTTTGGTTTGGTAAGCCACACAGTGATCTACAAATTAACCATTCAAGTAGAATAAAGGCCCTCTAACTTAAGCCCTGAATCAGTGAAGAAACAGGTGCAGAGTGGTTGGAGCATTTGGAGAGTGACTTGTTCACATTTCCTTTATTTAATCTACTCAGTCTGCCAAATATAAGACAGGTTGACTGGAATAAAATAGTATTTTTGCACCAACAAGGTGATATAAGAAAAGGGAGCACTACACAGAGGCGACAACACTGGTGAGATAAGATGCTTTACGAGGTGACGGGCGCCTGTGGGCGGGGCCTAGAGAGGAGGACTGTATTAGCTCAGGCAGAGGTGATGATTGTTAACACACCCAGTTGAAACAGAGTCATATCTACATGCACAAACACAATACACACACATAAACAAACACACACTTATCTGCAGGGTCACTGAGGTCAAAGGTCTCCGACCTCAGTTCTGTTCTGCTCAGGGCAAACACAAGCCCCACAGAAACACACTCAGCAGTTCAGAAAATAGCCCAGACACACACACACACACACACACACACACACACACACACGGCTCGCAGAAAAGTGCTTAGAGAAGATTTAGACACAAGAACGGAACCTGCTGCTTGTATTTCCCAGCAGCTGGAACATTTATGTTAAAGCGATGGCCCAGAAAAAAACTCCCTAATGATGAGTTTGGCATCTTCGTTAGCTTCCTCAGTTTTAGCACTGGAGCTGCACGGCTAATGTAGTTAACAAGGAATCCAAACACCTCACCGATTATCGTGACTGAGGGTTCCGATTGTTTTTCTATTGCGCTGCTTTAAGATGCTTTGCATGAGGCTCTAGACAATGTTTCAGTGTTTATAGACGTGTTTGACACTCAAGGACATGAGTGGGGGTTTGATTTCACTGGTAACATCCCGGATTTCGCTCCAGTCACATCAACTTTTTGAATTATGAGTTATTATGTTATGTTCATTATCTTTTGAATTATGAGTTATTATGTTATGTTCATTATGTTATGTTCATTATCATTTTGATTTTTTTTTTAAATTATTACTGTTATTATTATTCTACCTGTTTTTGCTACCGCTCCTCCTCCGAGGTGAATTTTTCCAACTCTGACACATTAGAGTGAGGTTTTGTTACACTGAGGTTCTACAGCACTGATCTTCAGTGTTTTAGTTTTTCTTTCTCTTTGGTTCATCGCACTGTAAGACACACACACACACACACACACACACAAACATACACCACAGGTTTGTGGTTACCTCCATGTGTCTGTTGAGTTTTGGGTTTAGCAACATCCCGGCTGGGATCAGGCAGCAGTAGATCCTCCCACTTCTGATGTTCTGGGTGAGAACACAGAACCTCCAGTGTTCACCTTTTTTTCTTCATAAGTTCTAGACAATAAAGACCACCGGAGAGCAGCGGCCACAATTCTGCCACAAACTCTCTCTTTCTCTCTCTTTCTCTAATAATTTCTCTCTTCTATTTCTCCCCTTCTCTGTCTCTCTTTTATTTTTTTATATCTATCTATTCTCCCTTTCCCTTTGCCCTGTTGCGCTTTTCTTTCTCTCCCTCTTTTTCTTGTTCTGTCCTTCTCTTTGACTTTCTTTTCTCTCTCCTTCTCTCACTTCAATTCTTTTTTTCTATGCCTTGATTTTCTTTTTTCACCCCCCCCCCCCCACCTTATCAGACTCAGACTCAGACTCACCCACTTCACAAACAAGGCGTCTCAGTTCTATATCATCTCACACCCTCACACACACCCTAACACACATATATACACACAGACACACTTAACATCGAACGTGCTGATACACACACAGTAATTCAAATGAAATCAGGTTTTGCCTGAAACACATTCAGGACATTCTGCCTGAACATTCCTTTTCTGTAACACAGCCCCAAAAAATATATAATCATCAGAAACCACAACATACTTTTCTAAACCAGTTTTTCATGCTGATTTCAGATCTGCTTTTAGTTTTTTCCAGTCACATCAACTTTCGAATTATAAGTTATGAATTATGTTATGTTTGTTATCAATTTGTTTAAATATTTTAATTATTACTGTTATTTTTATTGCCCTTCTGGCATTTTTTCCAACTCTGACACATCAGAGTGAGGTTTTGTTACACTGAGGTTCTACAGCACTGATCTTCAGTGTTTTAGTTTTTCTTTCTCTTTGGTTTATCGCTCCATAAGAAGCAACACACACACACACACACACACACATACACACACACAAACATACACCACAGTTTTGTGGTCACCTCCACGTGTCTGCTGAGTGTTGGGTTTCACATGCCTCCCTTGCGTTGTGTGTTGTGTGTGTGTCTATGTGTGTGTGTGTGTGTGTGTGTGTCACACTTGGGTCATGTGAGGTTTGATTGTGTCTTATGTTTCTGCTGAATGTAACTTGTGACACACAATGTGTGTGTGTGTGTCTGTTTTCAACAGACAAAGGATTCTTCAGCATCATAGAACAAGGGAGAGAGAGAGAGAGAGAAAGACAGAAAGAGGAGAGAGAATGACAGAAAGACACAAAGGGGCAAAAAGAGCGATTGATTGCTAAGAGATAGAAAGAGAGAAAATGTGTGTGAGAAAGCGTGCATGAGAAAGAGAGAGAGTCACACACCATGAACTTGTCAGAGACGGATGAGTCTATAAGTTCAGATGTAACAGCCTTTACTGAACAAGGGTATCCAATACAACACACACACACAGCCGTAATCTAATGTGTCATAGACAGATGAGTCTGAAGCTACAAGAACAGCATTACTGCGGGAAAACTCTTAACTGAACAAGAGGAGTCAATACTACTGCTGTTATACATCACACACACACGCGCGCGTCCATGCTGGGCTTGTGAAACAGTGTTAGCATTGACTGCAGCAGCCCTCTGGTCATTTATCAGTGTTTCTCTGATCATGTTCTAACGGATCCAGTGGAGATCAGGTTCCGATGGTTCTGAAGTGGGTCCTGATATCCCTCAATGTGAGCAGAGTGATCCAAACTGCAAATGATTCTGTAACAGATTCACGTATATCTTCTTTTATTGCCCTCTCTCTGGAACACTGCCACTGCCATCTGTATTTCATTACAGTTTGCCAGGATGATAGTTACAGAACATAGAGCATTATTGAGCATTGGAAAGCATTATAGGGAATTATAGAGTGCCTTTCATGTGAAACATTAAAAACCATTTTGCCCTCTAGAGTTCCTGTAGTGTATTGCAGTCTGTCAGAAATACAGTGTTGATCATATAACCACTACAGAGTATTTCAGAGCACTTTAGATCATTATAGACCATTATACAGCATTGCAGAGCTTTAAAGATCACTATAGAATGTTCCAGAGTACTGTAATACATTATAGTGTGTTATAGGGAACTACTGAAAGGCATAGAGCGATGTGTTAATATTTTTCCTTAACTGTGCCAACACTGACCTTTTCAAGTTAAATGAATTTTTAAAAACTCTTTGACATTATTGGTGGTGCTTCATGTGTGTTGCCTTGGCAAGTCTAATGAGAACAGTCAGAAATGGTAGTGATGTTTGTTTAGAATCTCTGCATAATGCAGTTATGTTTAAAATGCCATGCTGCATCAAACCCCATCCGGCATGCACACACACACACACACACACACACACACACACACACACACACACACACACACTCACTGAATGAATATGAGAGCGAGTAACACACTAAGTGTATGCGTGCGATAGAAACTTGCTGCAGTTCCTTACTGGACGGAAGGGGGTTTTAGCAGTCTTCTGAAAAGCTTGTCCAATCTAGCAACAATCGCTATGGAGGAACACATTGGGTGGAGTCTGGAGATGAGACAAGCAATAAGGCTAGTGATGTTCAGAAAGGAGCAAAGCATTCACACACAGAAACACACACACACACACACACACACACACACACACACACACACACACAAGCTATAAACAGGTTGAGACCTGTTTCATGACCTGTTAATGAAACCCAGTCCAGCCAGGACCAACCAGCTCACAGTGACGCAGTTAGCAAAGCTCTCTCTCTCTCTCACTCACACAAACACACACACAAACACAAACACTTTAGGATGCTAACAACAGGAAATATGGCTAATTCACACTGGCACACACACACACATGCACACATACACATGGACAAAGCCAAAGCCAGAGCCCCAACAGATGGTGTTAATCACTGTGTAAGGTGAGGGGTGTCTGCACCTTCGCCATGGCAACCGGCAGCATCAGGACCACTAACCCCATCAGTGATGCTCTGGGATCGGAAACAGGACTAATGAACGGATGAATGAATCAATCAGCTAATTAACAAAGTAGCTGCAAAAGGCTAGAGAGAGAGAGAGAGAGAGAGAGAGA
>JBBJLR010041688.1:0-12119 GCA_037577145.1 Brachypetersius gabonensis
CACACACACACACACACACACACACACACACACACACACACACACACACATACACACACACACACACACACACATACCCACACACACACACATACCCACAAATGGATATGGATTGATTACAATTCACAGCATTACTCCTATGTCAGCCAGGAATGAACCCAAATTGTTAGTGACTTCCAGGTCCCTACAAAGACAGAAGCCCCTTGTGTGAAATGTCAATAGTCATTTATTATGCATGCCACTTGTTGGCCATTAAAAAACATACTGAATTCAAATGAGACCATGATGTGGCATCCAGCGTTTAAGCAGCAATTAGCGACCAAATTTATGACGGCCTCAAGGAGGCTTCCACTAATTATCTACACATTAATAAACAGTAGGCCTATAGTTTGTCCTGCCTCATCAGTGAAAATCTGCGGTTTCTCCTACAATAGGCCAAACTCCCTGTCAGTGCTAAAGCAAGCCACACCTAATGAACAATGCCAAACTAGCTTAGACCACACAATTTAGAGAAAATCAAGAAAGTCGCTGTGGCCTCCTTCTAATCCACTGCTACGGCACTTAACAGACCCTGATGAAGCTTTTAAAACTTTAACAGAGTGCAAATGAGCAGCACCCGTGGGAACTCTAGAACAGCACTGGCTCAGAATGCCCAAGTGCCGCTGAGTGGAGGAAAGCCTCCGGGTCTCCCTTTCCCTACTTCAGTATTGTTAACAGAAGTGAGTATTCCATTATTTTTGCTCCAATCACATTTAATTTGAGCATGAACTGATTTGTAATTGTAATTAGGAGTGACTTAGCAGTGTTAGTCTTCCTATACCACAGGCCAAAATAGAGATTCTGTATTTAGCATAGCGTCCTAAACCTCAAAAGTAGTGCTTGGTTTAAGTCTTCCGTGAATGTTTCTCTGTTAAGAAAATGACTGTTTTGTTACAAACTTGGTATGTTGTGAAATAATGTTGTGACAGTGCTGTTTTTCAAACTTTGGTTTAAAGATGATGCTGAAAGTCTTTTTGCCCAAAGGTAGCTTAAGCACATGAAAGGTTTAAGTGCTAATGAGTGCTGACATACAAGAGGATAAACTGTACCGTCTTTAGCCTTGCTCCCAAGGTAGCATGTGTGAAATTTTCCATAAAAATAAACCTGCTTAGCTGTAATATGTTTAGTTACTGCAAACTCATGAATAAAACATGCTCCTGATAAACATTTTGAAAAGGAATTAGGCATCAGGCATTTGACCAATTCTGTATGTTAAGTAATATTATAGACTGCAGTGTTTAACAGATGTTAGTATATGGCTAAACGTGTGCCACAACAAGACATCATTTCTGCTTTTTGCAGAACATAGGCTTTCAAAAGTACTGTTGCACCAGCATGTGCAATATTCGAATTCCCCAAACAAACTTCAGGCTATTTAAAGACAGTAAGCGTCTGTCGTTTTTCTTTTGTGATCCTGTCCCCCGTGCATGGACTTTGGATGGACCGTTGGCTGCTTGCTTTCATTAGACGTCTCCCGGGCGCAAACGAATGCCGTTGACAGATGGAGAAACAAACGTAAGACAGCAAAAAGGATTTTTTTGGTCTGTGATAATTGAATTCCACCTCTGCTAAAGACTTATGGCCTTCAGATTGCTTTGCAACCACAGCATCAATGGTTGTTGTGACATACAAGCTCGTGATGAGCTTTGTAGTCTTTTCATTTCTGTCAGACAATACGCAATAATGAATGCAAGATCACTGATTGTGTACACTCTAAAAAACAAAGGTGTCAGATGAAACCAAAAAAAAACTAGATGTGTGAGTGTGAGATTTGATCATTTTAAGAACCTCCACAGCCAAATTCCACCCACAAAAATGATCTTTTACTGAAACTGTTGCATCTGTTGTTGAAAATTACTGTCAGTTTAGTGAAAACTGTATCAAAATATGGACATCTGGCGTGCCGTTCATTTAAAAAGAAAAAGTATTTTAATGTGAGAGGGGTCACACTAATAGGACAGATTTGCTAGCACCACTGTGTCTTATATATCTCCAAAATAGCAGGTATTTATTTATTCCTCACCGGGTAACATCATAAACCAAAGGGATTGTACAAGAAGGTGTTACCAGTTTATTCTGGTGTAATGTAGAAATTCTGAACAGCATTTCTATAATAATCAACATTTCTATAAAAATCATCTGCCCATAGTCTCTGGCCCATTTGTGATGCACACAGCTTGCTATGAAGCCTTTTTTGACCCTTAAAAAGTGACATCTGTTGTTGTAAAATGTTGTAAGTTCCTCCAAAGATATTGAAATATTTATTCACAGTGCTACTTCAATCTCTGTAAAAAGACTCATCATGCCCTCCTTAGCTTGAGTTGGAAAAAACAAAGTTCAGTGGGTGTTGCATCCACCTTCTGGCCCCCTTTAATGCAGACAGTTGTTTGGTGGTTTATTCTGAGCCCGTGGGCTGCGCCGCAAATAGGCCGGAATATTGTAATGGGCGTCTGCTCACCTACAAGAGCAGTCTGCCGTGTTCGCTGTGATTTGAGATGAGAACCTCCAAAAAAAGGGGGAAGAGTAAAAAAGCAAGAGTAAAGGTGTCTCTTCAGGCTGTTGTAAGGCAAGACTTTGATTACCAAACAACACAAATGTGGCTCCTCCCTACTGCCCCACAGCTACACTTTTTTCTTTCTGTCTGTCTGTCTGTCTCTCTCTCTTTGTTTCTCCTCCTCTCTGTTTGAATTCTTTATTGATTCTGCAAGTTTATACAGAGCAGTGGCACCAGGCATGTTTATGTAAGTGTGTGCATCCATATTTGAGGAAAAAACATGTTGCATGAAGTAGTGAGATTTATTGTAAAGTAAAGATTGGTTTGTGTGTGTGTGTGTGTGTGTGTGTGTGTGTGTGTGTGTGTGTGTGTGTGTGTGTGTGTGTGTGTGTGAACAAGTGGGTGGGTGTGTGGGAGGTAGAGAGAGAAAATCTGTTAGCATTAGAGGTTAGCATTAACAGTGTGCAAAGATTTGTACACAAAAGAAACATTGAAAAAACTATCTCTACCCACATGTTTAGACAGAGCACAGTTTACTTAATAAACCAGGATAACTTGATAATTTTGTGGGGGAGTTTAAAACACTAAAATAGGAGGACAAGACACTGGGCATGACTGCTTGTCCGCGTAAAACTGGGGGATTACTGTATACGCAATGTATATCACCAATAGGCATGAAAATAGGTGATTTAAGGTGAATGAATTGACAAACACTAGATGTATCTATGTTTCCTGTCTATATGAAGCCTGACAATATATCTGAGCTTCTGTAAGGGATGAATGAAAGCGAAAATAAGGGTTCTAATAATGGTATGTGGTTAAAAGGTTAGGCCGTGACATCATGTGATGGTTTAACATTGTAAAAAGCCAGTTTAGTGGTACTTTTACGCCCCTAGACAGGTTTGTGTGTACAGGTATTAAACCTGAGCTGATGGTATTTAATGTAAGTAGTTACAGAATGTCTTTAAGCTAATTAACCAGCTTTTCATGGAAAACTGCATTTCATACAGTGGTAGACGTTCAGAATGTCCCGGTGTCTGCTGTTGGTTATGTAACAAAGTGAACGTTAGTGCTGTTCCTAGTGATAAAGTTAGCTCATTCTGACAAATCACTTACAGCGTGATCTGAGTGGCTTTGGGTATATCTGGAGTCTGGCTGGTCAGAACGCCAGCATGGAGGGAAAGATACCACTTCCTGACTGTTCTGCTGCTACAGAATGGACACTTGGATGTTCTTCAGCTGGCTGAAGGTTACGTCCTGCTTCAGTGGAAAGCTAAATCAGACTTGCATATATTATAAACAACTACTGTATCTTTCCTGACTGTCCTTCTGTTTGAACTTTTAAAGTTATAACTGTTCTTTTTCTTTCATTATGTGCTCACATAGGTACAGCCCCATGAGCTGCTGACCTCTAGGTTGGATGAAGAATAAGAAAAAATGAATAGTCATTGTTATTTCTCTGCAGGAAGCCAAGAGAGTCACCATGATGCCTAAAGATACTCAGCATTTTTATAGCGGATGCCTCTAACAGGACTAATTATGCTCTTTGTGAAGAAACATGTAGTTTGTTAGTGATTCGTAAGTATTGACAATATCCTGACCTGACTAATCACTAATTTAATCATTCATTCATTGGGGTTGGGGGTGTTGGAAACGATCAGACTGGACAGGCTGCCAGTCCAGAGCAGGCCAGACACACAGGAAGATACATTAAGGCACGCACTCACACCTAGCAGTAATTAAGCATTTCCAAATCTTACAAGCTGTGAAACTGGACCTCCTGGCCGTAAGTCTGTTCTGTATTTTGTACAGAGTGTCTGAAAACTACAGGGCAAGTATTGACGCAGTGATTACGCCATGCAGTCTATGTGATGTTATCTGATGCACATTGGCTTCCTTTACTGGAAAACTTAAGAACCAAACAACTGACAAAACTGTCTTGCCTGTTTGGTTTCATTTAGGAAAGCAATAACCCTCGAGATGGTCGTGCTACTGAGGGGGCTGAATTTCGGCCTGAAACACCAGAGGTTCTGTGCCAAATGATTCTCAGGTGTCCTGAGTTGAGCTGAGATACTGATGGAGGTTGCACAAGGTCAGTGGGTGTTTGGTGACCCACGCTGGTTCCTCATGTGTGCACAAGAACGCAGGCTGTTTGTTGTTATAATCTTCGTCCAGCTTGTCTCCAGTCTGTGATGATTAAAGACTTTAGGTCTCAGCAGAGCCAGACCTGTGTTTGCTAAACACACAACACAACAGACTTTTACCTGCGTGACCTCAGGGGCTCCTAGGCCACAACGGGCAGACCATGTTGATCCTGAGACACAAACACTGCCCACCAAAAGTCTGGGGACACAGAGTTTAGTCAAAATGAGGTAGCCACGTCTTGCAAAAAATGAAAACAGGCAAAAGTGAAGGTAGCTTCCCACTGCTTTGGGAATAATGCCAAAGCTGGCTAATTTTTAATCTATCGTCGAGATGTCAACACTCATCAGCATTCAAACCTTTCAGCTGCTTAAACCACCTTTGGACCAAAAGATTTTCGATCAGGGATTGACAATGTGAAACAAAAAAATCCATCCTGATATTTTTAGCCATACAGTACACCTTTGTACTAATGATAATCACACATATGGTGCTTGTTCTTGGAAATCTAACTGGGTGATATAACTTATATTAATAAGTTTTTGACAACTTTAGATATTTTTCTGCAGCACTTTCTGAAGGATTGTACAGAAGAATTTACTAATAAATTGCTCATAGCAGGATTCATGCTAGATTTGGTCTTAAAATGCCCTAAAATGTGTTTTATACTAACAGCACATGGTGTTGAAAGAATAAAATGATGATTTTGTTTTGTTTTTGTAATGTTATAATGATAACTATATTCTGCACAGACAGCACGTAACACTGTGAACATCCAGTGGTTGGAAACCCAAATATTGCCAAACTGGCGCGGTGACAACCTTCCTCTACCAAGCTTCTCTATATTAGAGTAGACATCGTTTACCAGAGCTTCATTCTTTTGGCAGCATTCCTTGGCATTATATTCAAAAACATTATATTAGTACTGCTTCAAGGAAATATGTGTATAGTTTAGTGGTTGGCTGTAAAGTCAATGCAATCTTTTCTCCTGTGTAGATCTTAGAATTTCAAATGTTTGAATTGATCAGAAGGAATGTGTGAAAATACAACACTATAACAAAACACGAGAAATGATCAATAGAACAGACAAACAATAACTGGCACACCATCAGCCCTTACTTAAACCACACAAATATAAGCTGTGCTCCTCAGGTTAACTGTAATAAAAGTAAATCAAGTAACAAATTACAAATAATGAAATACAATCTTTATTTCTTTGGCACCAGTTTCTTAAAGCTGTCATAGTTTAACCTTCTCATCTCTGCTGAGGTACATTAGTATTGCAGTGGTGGAAAAATGCAACACTCAGAGCTGCGTATTGCAAAGGTGTTCCTACTCAGACAGGGAACTGAACCCCAGTCTTCCACGTGGGATGTTATCCAATAGCATTAAATGGTCTATTATTGCCAGATGTTTCCATTTTATGATGAGGCCTGGCACACTCATACTCTCGAGACAGGGAGGGGTCATGAGACTGCAACTGTCATGCACTAAAATCACCCTGATGGAAATGGTGTTGCTTAATCTCAATAAATACCAAAATAAACATAAACGTATCATCAGATGTTAGATCAATGTTTAAGAAAAATCGAGTCTTCATGCCAAAAAAGTAACAAGTAAATCATTTCAAAATAAGACCACACTTCAACGTAGAAGGAAGGGTTCAATATGTATAAGCAGAAGAAGTAAATTGGCATGAACAAATTAAATGAAGCTGCTTCTAATTTCCAGGCAGTCCAGTGTCTCCACAAGAAACGGAACACTGACCACTGCAGCCACTCAGAGAGGCCAGTTCAAAGGAGTGGAGAGGAAGTCTGCAAACAGCATGGTGCCCCCTCACAATGGGCTAAGAGCCGGACATCACTAGCATGACCGTTAACAGGATCACAAACAGAAACTGCTCTGTTTGGAGTGAGTGGGCTGGATTTATTTGCGGGACACAAACAACACGACTTCTAAAGGTACGTCATTAGGGAGGTGTTTTCAAGACAACTAGTCATCTTGTCTTTCAGCATCTGAGACCAGTCCTGCGTGGGTATTCTTTGGCAGCATGCGAACATGCAATGTCACATGCAATGGTACAAAGCTACTAATCTGAAACATTATTTTCACCACATGTATGATGATCGTTGTCATAAAAATGATTCTAGATCAGCACTCCCATTCCTAAAGCAGTTTGTGAAGAAACATCCTGTAGTTTAAACTGCTGCCTGGAGCATTCAACTACATGTTCAACCAGTTTTCTTCATTTTTTTTTAGCTCACAGCCCATCGTACTGTGTCTGATCACATCACATCAAGTCTCGATGAAGAGCTGGGTCTGATTTGAGGGAAATTTTAGGGATGTATTTATGAAAACAAAGTGTTAGCGGCTTTGTAGCTCCAGTTCTAAACCAAAAAGCAGTGTTTGGACTCTAAACATGTTTTAGCTAATTGGTCACATTTGAGGTCCATGGAACATGAAATTTTTGGCCAAACCTTTCTTTGAAATGTTTTCCTTAAAAAAACCAAATGAATTGATTATGATGTGCTAAACGAATCAGTACTGGCTTAGTACTGAGTCACAGTTCAGTTCATAGAGGACAAGAATCAGAGACGAAAGCTCAGTATCAGGGGAAGAACCCCTGAAGAACATTATCAGAAAACAGTTTAGGTATAAAAACTGAACCTTGTAACATTCATCTGGATGAATTTAACTGATTATTATGTTCGCCTCATGGGCTAAACACATCACAATGACTGGACAGAGGCACGACCTTAGTGATAGGGCAGACAAGCGTAGCGTAGGCCAGCTGCGGGAGACACTGTGGCCCAGCATACAACACGCTGCATTGTCTGTTCGTGCAGCCTAGTGGAACTGCATAAATATTTTCCCGTTGAGTTGCACGGCCTTTCCAACTCCACAGAGCACAGTGTAGGAGTCTTAAAGGAGTTTTTTTCCACCCACAACGAGGCAAGCCAATTCCCAAGACCCACCAGAGGAACTTGTTGAGCTGAGATCATGTACATGAAGAGTGAGGATAACCACAATGATTTGACAAGACTGGAATAGCACCTACTCATGCTCTTGACACTTAATGCAATCGTGTATAGACTTAGTACAGCTGTTAGGGCTGCAACTTTTATTTCTGTGACTTTATTTTTCAATTATTAACTTCAAATAAAAGCACAAAAACCCTCCTTTAATTTGTCTGCCCTGTTCCAGACACAATCAGGTGTCAATGTATAAAAGAGACTAAACATTTTAATAAATAAACTAAAGTGCATCCTTTCTGTTCCATTCAAGTCATTGCAATGTGACACCAGAAGAGATTTCATGCTTCATGGTGCAACGAAATAACAAATATAGCGCAATGCAATCCATCCACACTTTTTCATAATCAACATTGCTGCAGCACCATTCTTGTTCCATGGGACAGGTTGAGTTTAAACTCACACCTAGAATGAACCATGGGGTCCTGAGTCATTCTGCAAGTTGGCCCCAGTTCAGCTCCTTTGTTTACACTGACAGGGCAAAGCTGGTGACACGTCCAACTGCCAGGCCCTACTGGCCGACACGCCCTGCCTGCCCGGTGATGTCATGGCAGGGGGAGCAAGAATATAGACCACCACATGTTAATCTGTCCCTCCCAATAATTTTGCAAAGCCATCTGGAACACTTCAGTGTGGCTGTCTGAGAACAAGAGACCTCACAAGTGTGGCCTCGCAAGTGTGTGATTAAGTGTGCGCCAGCATCCACACCTCCACTTTACCACACAGGTAGAGGATCACCAGCAGAGCTAACAAACTGAATGAGGCTTCAATTAAGTTGCTTTTCATCAATGTTCGGCCTCTTACACATCCAGTACCATTTTGAATGTTTCTAGTCGGGCTGGACCGATAGAATGATTGGCTGAAATGAATTTTCTTTAAACATTGGTTGAAAATGTCCAATAATGTGAATGATGTGATAGTTTCTAAATGTCTGCCTTGGTGGTCTCACATTCTTATACACCACTTGGTGAAATAAAACAAGATGAACAGAAATCAATAAAGCCACAAAGCCTAATGCTAGGCTAATAAAGCCTAATGCTACAATATTCATATCTCGGTTCTGTATTTGGAACTGACAATCAAGTACAACAAAATTCTCCTTTACTGACTTCATTGATTAATGAATCACCTCTAACAGGCTTTGCTTTGATAGGGAAACTTACCAAACATTTGCAAACATTTTCCGTGATAATTCGTTAAAATATGCTTAAGCCGACAACCCACGCCTTTTCGTTTAATCGTGTTTATCTCTATATAACAAACTGTAGGCAAACCGTGTTTAAAAAAAGCATCACCAAAGCTTAATCTGCCGGCCTCTACTTTTCATGACCAGCACTGATCAGTCATCATCATCAGGCAAAGAGTGTTTCCCTGAAATAAAGGCAATCCCTTAGGAACACCAGTGTATGTTTTCATTGGAGGTAACTCAAGAAGACTCAAGAAGGCTCCTTAATCATGCATTAGCCTGCGCTCAAACAGCTGAACAGACAGGTAGAGACCAATCACCTGAGCCCGACTGAAACTAAATCCTGCTATCTTTCAGACTTCCAATGAGTCGTCACACAAGATGCCAAGGAAGAGCTTAAGGTTACAACAATAAACGTTACTGCTGTGTATTAGACGCAGGGCAGAAGAATGCTGGTGAGAAGTCATGTTGAAATATGTTTTTGTTGTAATAAATGTGAACGAGTATTAGAAATATATAGATAAATCATTCCCAAACTGATTGTCATTAAAATCGCATTAGTGAACCATTGATATAATGTGGTTGATGACGGTCCTGAATTGTTTTTGACTACAGTTATTTGGATTTAGTTTGTTGAATCATCTGGATGTCATCAATTCGAGGCTAACTTGCATATTACAGGTTTCTGTGAAATGAGTACCTTGAAGTTCAGTATCACAACACCAACTGGGAAACAACATGTTACCTTTGTTGTAACATGTTGTTTGTCAGTTGTTGTTGTTATACTGGGGGTGCCACCTTTTATTCATGAGTTTGGCTACCTACCGTGACCTCCTACAGGTTTGATGAAAGCGTTCCAAAGGAAACAGATCAAGGCACAGAGACAACCTGGAATTTAACCAAAGGCATAAGATCCAAACTGTGCTCGTATTTTGAGAACTGATAAGGCCATGATCTTCTATCTAATTACGGCCTATTCAGGCTACAGGCAGAGATTGTGGCAATGACCTCAAATACGAATGCTGTTGTTTCATTCAAGCTTTAACACTGATTGTATCAGCACTGATTAGCTTTTGAAAACGTGCCATGATGAAAAGCCTTGAAAGCAACACCTACACGCAGCAGCCCAGCTGCATGTATGTGCTGTGAACTTGCTTGCCAATATTCCAAGTCGAAAACATCTGATAATTGGACACATCCATTCTCCACCAGATGCTGAAAAACTTTCCGGCCCACAAATCCCTCTGAAACCAATGACAGCTGAAGACGAGCCTTCGGCGAGACCCAAGGTCTTGAATTAACACCTACGGTGCACATTTCAGTCCAGCTGGACACAGATGAACAACATAAGAGCTCATTCTCAACATTTGAAACCAGACAAGAAAAGAACGCTTCTTCAGAGGTAAATCCTGATGCAAGAAAAACAATGCATCAAATTCTGCTGAGCAGCAGTATAATCAGATATGAACTTGGCAGCATTTTAAAATGGGGGGAAAAAGCAGAGAATTAGCAGAAAGCAAGGTCAGTTTGCAATCAGAGACTTCACATGGTGGACACAGGAGAAAAAAGGTGACATTTTAAAGGAAAGTCCACCAACGTTTCAACATCCTACCACTGTGAATGTGTACATTTCAGTTTCTCTACAATCGAGAGTGTTTCACATCCACTCGCAATAACGTACTTTGCTCACATGTTAATGATCAAATTAAGCAGAAATTTTGAAAAATCAGTAAAAGTCCTCTTGATACAGGAACTATGCTTTATGTGCTGATGCTTCCTATACCTCATCAAAAGCTACACCTCATCAATGATACTCTAAATGCAATAATGGACAGTGCAATAATGAACAATGCCTGCATTAGCCAAGGGTCATATCAACCCCTCAAGGGTCTGAGTGTGGGTGCACACTCACTCTCATAACTACACACACTTATATGATATTATTTGAACCACTTATCCTTAACCAGTGTCACTGAGGGGCGATCTTCTTATTAGATTATAATATATGGATATTAATCATAAACTAAAACCAGAGAAACACCCTGGACAGGTCGCCAGTCCATCACAAGACACACACACACTTATCGGGGGAAAATGAAACATCTCCAATTCTAATGGCATGCATGTCTTTGGACTATGGGAGGAAACCGGAGTACCGGAGAACACCACACCGAAAAGACCCCAGGCCATCTGGTTGGGAATCTAACCCAGGACCTTCCCGCTGTGAGGTGACAGCGCTAAACACTGCACATCTATTCTGCCCTACCTACAGTATAGATGTTAGTATATAGTATATAGATATTAGTCTACAGTATGTTGATATTAGTGTATAGTACATGGACATTAATACATATAGCAAACTGATATTAATATATAGCACATAGAGGTTAATATATAGTATACAGATATTAATCTATAGTATACAAATATTTGTGTATAATTTAGATATTAATATCTAGTATATTATGTTGGTTTCAGAATAATTATGGTTGTAGTTACTAATGAATCCATCTATATATTAATAACTGAATAATATCCCTGAATAATAGTTTGGCATGTTGATCAAGACTCATCTGAAGGCCAAAAACTGTTTAGCAGTTCTCAAGCTGATGAATGTGAGCCTGAATGTGTTAAACGTCTTGCGGCATGGCTTCTCTGGCAGCTTTTTATGGGTGGAAAAAACAGACTCAAGTCAATACTCACAAAGGGAATGCTCCCATTTAGCGGTTTCATATGACTGAATGGGCAAAGAGAATCAGCAAAAAAATCAAAACTCGACTTCAAATTCCACTGCTGGGGCACGTGTTCATGTTTTAGTGGAGCTGTAGCTCAAGGTGGCTGTTGAAGTTTCTAGCAGACAGCACAGCAGCAGCAACAGCAGCGCATGAATTGGCTTGAAAGACTTGAGCAGCTTTGAGCGTCTGTTTCCTTGCATGTTTCCACGGAGATTAAGAGCGTGGAAAAAACAGAGTGGGAGCGGCCTGGATTTCCTGGGCTTCAGCTGGTGGGACGTCTATAGGAGCCCTGCCTAAAACGCTGAGAGCAAAAGACTCTAGTGGGGTACTATAATGACACTATTGATTGTGTGTTGTAAGGCCTTGACATGCACACTGAACAATATACACTGGGACTAACTCTGCACTGTACTGACATGCTGTGTGTGTGTGTGTGTGTGTGTGTGTGTGTGTGTGTGTGTGTGTGTGTGTGTGTGTGTGTGTGTGTGTGT
>JBBJLR010041746.1:0-12116 GCA_037577145.1 Brachypetersius gabonensis
TATATTAGTTTTTGCAGGTGTGTGGTGTTTTTTTGTTTTTTTTGCTTTTTGTAACCTTTACGTCTGTTATGTTTGACAGACATATAATTTCCTTAAAAGATGTATAGTCTGCTGCTCCCTAAGCTTTTTAGTCTAATCTCGTTTGTTTTCACGAAGAAATTTTTGTTTCCTCCACAGATGGACTGACTTCCTGAAAACTTCACCACTCCACTATTACCTTCTTCCAAATAACTTTAAACCTTTAAATCTGAGATGAAAATTGGGGAGAGACTCAAGAAATATTTTTACCATTTTACATGTGCAGGTAAAGAAAGCTCGGGTTTGATTTGGATTCTAATATTTGTGCCTGGTTTAGTTTCCATTGCAAGTCACCTGTGTGCTTATCAGCGATCGGTCTCAACGGTTATGTGTTTATCTGTTAATACGGTTAATATTTGATATGAATCAAATCAATATGAACAAATATTAATGTTAATATTTGTTTTGAGAACCCTGTAATTAATAACATGCATTCCATGGTTACCACACATCCAACTGTAGGAATAGGCTTAATGCAAACACACTTTGTTGCAATAGCAGTAAATAAATGGGGGTAAATTCATAACTATCAGGAGACTTCAGCTAGTTTTTACAGTCATATACACGTGTCTTGTATTTACTCCACTCAACATTTTATATTGTATTTATGTATAAAAATGGTTAATTCAGTTTTAGATGACCATTTTCCAGTCTATCTGCTATTATAGTTACTGCGCCTTTAAGCCTGGTTTATGCGGATGAGCTGTTTCTGATTGGCTGTCCTGTAGTGTGCCTTCTTCCTAACTTTGACTTCAAAACGGGCTTCTTTTTTTTTTTTTTTGCTGCTTCGTTTCTCGGTATAGACTGGAGAGCAAAGAGAATGTTTGAAACCTTTATAGTGTTTACGTCCAATCAAATTCAGTTTTCCGTTATATTGGCGCTTTAAGTGAGAATATTCCAGCTATTCTCAGAGAATGTAGTATTCAAGTGACATTTTCAGTAATGTACCAGTCTAGTTAAATTTTGACATCATTGTATTTAAGCCAGTTCTGTTATTTTTCTTTCTTGCCCAAATATACAAAGTTCATCTATTGTGCTGTAACTAATCCAGCACAAACCTTCCCACCTGATTATTTTGCACTGTAACAATATTCTGGTATGGTTTTGGACGGTTTCACACATCCGTTGTGGTTTGAGATTGTTAATAAAGTGGCTCCTTAAAAATAAAAATGGTTCTCTTATTCCTGGAGACCCGCCCTGTTTTCTTTAGGCAGCTGAGAAGTACCAAACTCTGGCCTTTAGTTCCTGCTCAGATTGCTTTTGAGAAATACCCTCTAGGAGACATAACTGAGAACACCTGCCAAACATTCTCACCAAGAGGATTTTACTTGACACTGCCAGGTGCTCTGCTATTCTGTGCTTATTTGGAGGTGGCTGTTGTCTAAATAGTGTTAGAGCAGTCTGACTTAAAGTTCAATTAACAGTGTGTGCTTTGCTTCTCTCAAGCCGGGTTCTTGCAAATGTGAGCAAAAATAAAGCCAAACAGCCCTTCGCCTGAATGTAAACAAGAATTGAGGAGTTCCAGACTGGCTCACTAGGGGGGGCAGTCATCAAGAGGGCTGGTGATTGATGTGGCGCTAGTCTCAAGAGTTATAGATGGCAGCACTCCACACCAGCAGAAAAGCTCTACTATTCCACCATTAGGTGACCCGCGGGGGAAACTCCATCACATAATTACAGCAATTAGCTGCTAACACATGTTAGCGCAAAAACAAATTAATGTACATGGGCTGCAGGGAGCAGAATAGTGAAGGGATTGTGGCCTGTTTGCATGCCTCTGAGTTTTCTCTGTTGAGAGAAAAGCTGAAATGCCTTCATTTGAAATTCTGTAATGCGGAACACTGCTTTATTGTTCCTGCCATCCTTATAATGGGTCGTTAGGCTACAATCATGAGTCATGGGAGTAATTCATAATAAAGCAATTAAATGTTATTCCTAAAGCAGTATTAAAGATACCTAATTTACATGTTTTGTCTCTTGTCCAAAATAAAGTGGGTTGGTTTGCTTTTTTAGCAAAAGTATAAAAACCTCATGAATGGTTCCGCTGATTTTAGTCGCGTATGTTTTGGCCATTTTAGTGATTACAATATGCTGTACAAGATCAGAAACCACATAAGAAAGTCTTACTGATTGGTGGGAATTAAACTTCCATAAGCTGTGAACTAAAGTAACTTTAGAAAAAAGCCAAAATTAGACACCAGTCCTGCCCTCACTACTTGGGCTATGAGGAAAATTGCATACATTCCATTATTTCACCCAACAGTTCATATAAAAGGAAACCAATACAGAAAGAAAGTGGTAGGACATTCTGATGGTGTAAACACCGTAAACTGTTATGTTCGAAAAAATAAAAACTATTTTGTTAAGAAAATGGAAAAAATCTTGCTATTCTTGGATTGCCATTAAATGGTTGCACTGGAATCCACTTTTCGTGAGTACTGGTTCAGCCTTTTCGTGAGTCAGAGCTAGATATTACCCGGGACAAAAACAGATGTCAGCCACATTGCCTATCAGCAAATAGATTTAGTGAAACGAACAAAGAGCCTGAGCCAAGTACAGGCTTGCCAACTTCTGAGGTCAGCACGAAGAGAGATTCGACCAGAGGCAGGGGATTTAGGATGCAATTGTGAGAGCATGAGATTAAGACTGAAAACGTAAGTCTTACATCAGATGCGTGAGAGCTTGTAACCCTGCAGGTAGTAGTAGAGTAAGAGGAGCAACTTAACTATTCTAACGGAGAAACAGTAGATAGTTATGTTCAGTTTGAACTTTTCTGTCCTGTCCACTTTCCTTGATTTCCTCTGATCTGTAACTTTTGGCCTTGTGAAGTGTATTAGCACAGCTAACTACCATGTGGATCCACTTGACTACCAGATCAGTTGAAATTAAGGAAACGAGACATTATTCAGCTATTTGGACTGTCACGCTTTAGCTCTGTTTGTCTGAAAGTGTTTTTGCGCACTCTTTTCCTTTCCTTATCCCTAGGGAAGCTGTGAAATTTAACAGTCTTTACTGCCTTCTGAATGAAAATCACACCCATAATCACCGCATTTAGTTTTTTCTTCCTATTTTAAGAGGCTTGTTCTGGCCAAAACAGTTTTTCCTCAAGTGCAATAAATCCACACCATCTGCCTAGAGGGGGATAAAGCAATTAAAAGGTATTTTAAATGTAAATAAGCTATTTAGTGTATTTCAATAGGTTTTAATAGTACAATTTTATCCCCTTTATGCCTAAGTTCGTACTAGCTGAAGTTCTTTCTAAGGGAAAATGAAAATGGGTCTTCAATGAGCTTTTGAAGCAGTGATCAGAAATACATTCATGTTAGAAGAATGACATTAATGCTATTGGAAACTCCTCTGCAGACCCATGTGTAGGCCTTCATAGTGGGCGATGGAAAAGCTCTGGGAAAGCGGGAATGGAGGGAACTTGAGGCGAGTTGGAGAATGCAGCCTAATAAAGCTTTGGGGAGAGTGCTGGGAAGCATCCATGAGTGTACTTTGGCACCATATTCACTGGTCTCCATCTCCTTCTGCCTGTCACCGATCGAGTCCACGGAGGAGAATCGCTGGCGAACACACATTGATCTTTTGTTCTGTGAATGAGTTCCATCTTCAAATCTGACTGCACTTATTTATAGGCCGTATTACCATGTTGTGTTTTACTTGAATTCAAGGAATTCCTCTGAGCTCCATCCATCTTGTATTTCACCTCTGGTCTCCTATGTGTCCTTGATGTTCAGGTCCTCGTTCCAGCGCTTTCACCCGCAGGTCAAACTCAGAGGGAGCTTGTGAGGATGACTCACAAGGGCTGGCAGCTAAGACCTTGTCAATGAGGAGAGAGTGGCTCATAAACAGAAACACATGTCACTTGACCATAACCTTGATCCATGGTGCCACTTTTATTATTTGTGGAACCAATATTTTTAATGCAATCACTCTCTGAAAGCAGGATGTATATCTGAGAGCAGATTATACCAAGTAGCTTTTTATTTGAAAAGAAAACATGCAGGATTCAGATTCACATTTTTCTTTTCACGTGGCGTGGCTGATTTTTTAATGTGTTATTAAATAATTTTAAATACTACTACTAATAATAATACTACTGCTGCTGCTGCTACTAATAACAACAAAACAACAAGGATAATGATGATAATAAAAATAATAAAATGAAAAAATAACATCTACTAATAACAATAATAATTGTTGTTGTTGTTATTACAATCCTCTGAGGGGACTTACTGTTCTCTTGGCTATGATTTTGTCTACTAGCCATAGACACAGTACAGAGTAAAATGGGACAACTTTCCTCCAGGACCGGAATCCAACACAAAGAACAAAAACAAAAACACAAGAATATACAAAAGCAGCAGAACAACAATTTACAGTACAATACAAGATACTGTGCAGCCAGCAGGAGCAGCAACAGTACTATTAAAGTAAAGTAAAGTGGCCCCTTATAGTCATGCATGAACACACCACAGCACACAGTGTGAACAGTGTAAAATTCTTTCTCTGCATTTAACCCGTTCATCAAGTGAAGCAGGGGGCTGCCCAAGGAGCAGTGTGTGGTGACGGTACCCTTGCTCAAGGGTACCTCAGTGGTGTCACTAGCAGTCCTGGGATTATTGTGGCACACTGAATACTTTTTGAGTAGTTAAGTGTGCGAAAATGCAAACGTAGCAATAAATAATTGTTCATGTAACAAATAAATGATATGATGAACAACTCAAAAATCATAAACATCTCTGGAAACTTTCAAAGCACCCATAAATAAAGACAGAGGTTGGCTCCATTACAGTCTTGGTTTGTGGACGTTTACATACCATTTGTTGTCATTAAGCCTTCTGTTATCACTTGATGTGTCTTTCACAGCTGTATCTCTCTCCCTGCTGTTCTACGCTGACCTAACAGCACGTAGTGGAAGCGATACTAAGCACACATCGGAACGGCACTAGAACTGTCCTTGGCTCATTTCCATCATCTCTCAGTGTTTATGAGCTGAAAGGTCAGTAATTTCCTCAATGATTATGGGCCATCATTTCAGTGGTGCGTACTCACTGACTTTCTCACTTTCCACAGGACCTGGCTGCCTCCATGTGATCGTAATTCATGACTGATTAGCTTGTTCCTTTCAACATCCAGCCCCAAGCTACTCGCATGACTCATAGCGGGCTACTCCGCATACCATCCGGGGGAAGATTGAACCTCAAACTGCCGGGACCCGCCTGTAGGCCCACGCATTCAATTTCTCAGCCTCATCACTACATAACTTAAATATTAGTTTTACACCAGTTACTGAACAATTTATTTTTCCCTTTTAAAACAGTGCATTTCATTATATCTATATGTGTGGAGAACTGCATCATATTTATTATTTTCAATAATGTAATAAAATATTCTTATGATGTGAATGCAGGGTTCTAAAGCTTTTAATAGTGTGCTGCTTGTTGATTTATCTATAGATCTCCCATCAGCCCTGTCACTTACATTTACATTTACATTTATGGCATTAGCAGATGCTTTTATCCAAAGCAACTTTCATTCTCTAACTACAGGGGACAGTCTCCCTGGAGCAACTTGGGATTAAGGGTCTTGCTCAGGGACCCAGTGGTGGTATGCTGAAGGTAGGATTCGAACCCACGGCCCACGACTGAGCTACCTCCACCCCACTGTAGTCACTGTAATCTCTTAAATTACTGATATTGCTGGCATCAAAATCCAATAAATAACATCTTTCATAGCAGTAGCTGGAAATAACATTTACCCTTAGAGCTAACAATGGAACTTGATATTTTAAAGCTGTATTTGAATAACAGGGTAACAGTCATAACAAAGGAAAGCCTATACTAGTACAGATGATATGAAGGCTCAAACTAGGAAAACATTAATAACATATACAGTACGGTACAAAAAGTCTTAGGCTCTTGAGCAAACTGTTTGAAGGCTTTTATCTGAGCAGCAATGTTAATATTACAATAAAACTACACAAGAAAACATTAAATAATAACAAGATTTGTTTTGTTTTTAAAAAGTACTTGACGTTTTATGAGCTGGTTAGAAGAACACAGGTTCGGCTCCAGATTTCACCTCGATGCCTCCAACCTTTGGATGGATTTGTAAAAGCTGAACCAGGTATCCAAGATATTTGATGAGAAGGTAATAATCCATGAAGAGAGGACTGGGAATGATTAAACAAACACACAGACATACATAAAATCCCTATTTACTGTATTAATATTATTTATGTGCACTATTCTATTGGATTTAAAAAACATACTGCTCAGCTAAACAAGTGTCCAATATATTTTTTTCAGGGGTTTAAGACTTTCGCATAGCACCATATACATACATACATATACATATATATATCTATATATATAACTCTAATTCTAAAACCTTTTGACAACAAATGTTCTTTTGAGCTCATGACAACACCCATCCTTGACATAATTGCTTACATGCTGAGTTTGTTTCACTTGTTGATGTGTAGCGCAGTGAGATGAAGAATTTTAAAGACTTCAGCCAGTCCTGCTCTGATCAAACATTCCCTATGAACACCAACAAACCTATGGCTGGGTTGGTGTGCCATACGTGTTTGTGATTGTTGGCAGGGCTGAGAATATTACCGGCCATTAACACTACCCTGTAAAAGCATCTGTTTGAAATGACCACCTACAGCGTACACTGGAGATCAGATTCAACATGGAAGACGATTACTTGGCCTGAGTGGTTCTGCTTTGAAGTTCTGGAGTGCCGACATTGGCCTGTCTTTCCCCAAACTTTCTAAATCCAACACCCAGTGTTTGTTGGAATTTAGGCTCTGGAATGCAGAATCCAGGGCATTTGGAGTCGGGGCATTTACTTTAGCTGCTTGAAAGTTACATATATATAAATGTAACTTCACTTACTTACCTAAACTCGGCCTCAAAATTGAAACTCTTGCAGTTTTGGGAAACAAAAAATGTCTCAGGTGAATCAAGTAGAAATGTTTAAAGGCTTTGATTTAAGGGTGTCTTACTAAATACTGACAGTAAAGTTTAACTGAAATGAGCAGAATACAAACTACATTTCAATTCAAAAATCAACAACGTGTAATTTGAAATGCATCTTTCACATACATCTCCATCTACTAATGGTATTAGTTGAATAAAACAGGTCCACAGGTCAAAACCATCAGAGATTCACATGGGTTCTGTAGTGTTTTTCATGCTGATTTCAAATCAAGTTAGTTTTTCCCACATGTACAGTTTTTGTGACAAAGCTAGTTCTATACTGCATGATAGTTGGTATAATGATCATATAATAATCATATGCTGAGTGTTTGTGAAGAAACAGTGGTAGCTGACTGACCCTGATCATTATATCTATGCCACAGTGTGGTCTGTCTGACTTCACACTGAAAATATTTAAACAGTCACTTGATTAGTGCCTGCGGTTTAATAAAAAACGCATGCAAGACTATTGCAAATCTGATATTACCCATAATTCAAAAAATTGATGTGAAAAAAATGGAAAGCAGATCTGAAATCAGCATGAAAAACTGGTTTAGAAAAGTGTGTTGTGGTTTCTGATGATTACAATTTGTTGTTGTTGTTGACCTGTGTAATCACTCTATTGGAATGATCAAATGTGTTGCAGCCAACTTTGATTATTTTGAAATTTCCTTAAATAATGATATTTTGTAATTCACAAACTGCAACTAGTTTCATGACAGTTTCACCGTGTAAAGACAGACTGCAAGCCAGGACTGCAGATGTCCCGACAATCTGAATTCTGACATTTAAATGATTTTATCCATAAATCTATAACATCCCCTAAGACCTTGCCGCAGGGCCCTTTGGCAAGTGGGGTCTATGTCAGAGTGTGTGTGTGTGTGTGTGTGTGTATGTGTGTGTGTGTGTTTAGGTTGTGTTGGGTCCCTCAGCACTTTCCAGCAGGGTAAATCGATCCCACCTGTACATACACCAGTCAGAGTCTGGTTTATTTAGCCCTGAACTCTTATCTGCTGGTGTCTGGGATTGTATGTGGCGTAAGATGAAGTGAGAAGTCCAGCTGCAGCTTATATTACATCACAGCACACTGAGGAACCCCCATCACTGCACTACTTCAGTCTGAAGGTTTTTGGCCCGGTTACCATCCAGAAAAAAAGGCCAGCCTGCATTCTATTTTTGTAAGGTGGTACAGCTTTATGGGGATCTTGTACAGTTCAGGGTGAAATATATTTTACTAACCACAAGGGACCTGCCAAGAAGCGACAGAAAGGCTTGAAGCCTGAGGAAAAGAAGAAGAAGGGAGGGAAAGAGGGAAATCACCAAACTGTGGAGTGCTCAATTTGTTTTTTGCATAGCTTTTAGCTTATAATTATACTATTATACCAAACTACTATATCACTGTTATAGAGCAGCTTCACAGAAATCTGGTTCCACAATACTAATGAAACAGACACGTAGCAAGAAACTCTCTGGAAAAAACTGAATAAAATGAAGACTCGAAAGGAGAACGCACCTTCACACCAAACCGGGGAGTAATAATAAAAATTAGGCTTGAGATATTTGCCAGTATTACATTTGCAATCTATCAGCATTGGTCAAAAATATTTGTATTACTGCCAGACCACTCAGTGGACTGGAGTTGCAGACTTTAACTTAGTCACTGATTTACTGACTGACTGACTGAATGACTGTTGACCATTGTTAAATTACAAAGGCACTTTACACCCAATTCAATTAAGAGATGTTGTTGCTGGCACTTACCACCCCAATTTAGGGATAACATACAAACATTAAAAGAATGCAAACAATAAAACAAGCCAACCAACTGAATAATGGGTAATGGTTCATCCAGACCAGGCCAACCTCTTCTGGCATGTTAGAATTGTGAAACAAACAAATCTGTTTATGTGTAGGATATTTGCTTCTGAACCAAGAGGTCATGGGTTCAAATCCTACCTTCAACAAACCACCACTGGGTTCCTGAGCAAGACCCTTAACCCCAAGTTGCTCTAGGGAGACTGCCCCTGTAGTTAGGGAATGGAGGTTGCCTTGGATAAAGTGTCAGCTAGGGATATGTAGGATGTCCAGAATGGAGTTGAGAATGAGTATATGAGTGGAAAGTTAGACAAGGAGGAGAACCGCTGTATTCAGCGGTGTCATGTCTCATTAACCTGCTATACTAGCCCACCCCGACATTTTGGATTCTTGGGCCTTCAGATCGCCCCATACCGCACAAGCAATTTCAGCTGTTAGCTCTCATATCTCATGGTTTACTCCTAACTTCACATAACAGCTCACAGAAGTCCGCGCCCCCACCTTTTAGATGGAGTGGAGGAGGTAAGGCATAGACTCTCCTTGCCATAACACTGACATAAAGCTCAGACAGGACTTTCAAAAGCAGAACACATTAAGCAGAGGAACTCATCAAACCATCTCATTCCTCGCTTCAAGCCATACAAGCTCACTCAGTGTCATTTCTGAATTGTGCCCTGCTTGCCAGAGGCTTGTCTAGACAGCAACTGAACACATGCACCACCATTTCTCATGAACTCCCTGTAGGCGGACATTGAGCGGATGAGATCCTCGGAGAAAGTTATGTACCAGATAGCAGGGCCGTGCACAGACCTTTTCAGGGGCATGTGCTGAAACTGAAAAAAGGTTCTAAAAGACAGTTCTAAAAAACAGTTCTAAAAGATATGCTTTTTAATGCCTTTAATTTGTTAAATATTTGTTAAAAAGACAAACAGACATACGGGGTTACCTATAGCATTGATTTATAAAAAAAAAACTCCCCAGAAAAAAGGGCACCTTCGAGTGTAATTACAAGAAGAGCATGTGCTCTGCACAGGTTGAGCCCTACCTGTTCATGTGCCTGCCAGATAGTGACTGAGAGAAATGTACAAATTCAAGTTACATTTAAGGTTTAATAACATTTCTCATACTATCTGTTGCAGGCTTTACAAAACCAGCTGCAAGATCCACTTTGCGTTTCATGTTTGCTTCTCCCCGCCTTTCTCCATCAAACCGTTTCTAAAGCGCTTTTGATGAAACAGAATTTTCTACAAATCCCCCAGAACACGCAAGTCTGATGATTTTTCCTTTCTTGCTTTTGTCTAAATGCCTCCTTATAATCCACCAAATGCTGAACACAGGCATGAATCCTTTATGTTTTAGGCTTTTAAGGTCTTTTTGCTTCCGGGAGAAAAGCCTTGCCTCAAGACATAATACACAAGCATCCGTTATCTCTACTGTAAAATGAAATAGACCTAATTAGCCACCTTTCCAAAAAGTGAACTCATGTTATTCTGAGTCCAACCCAATTAAGATCACATTTAGATTTATGTATAATGTTCATATATATTTGTGTATAGTATATACGTTGTTGTGTAATTCAATTAAGTCCAGTTTGGATCCATTTGTATCTATTTTTAAATATTTTTTATGACAGTCGTGCAAGTGATTAGGGAGAGATAATATATTGTGTGTGAAGCAGAATTACAACTTCCACAAACAGATTAGGAGTTAATGGAGGAATTGGCAGTCATGAAGCGAATTACAAAACCTGACCGCAGATCAAGATAAATGAGAACCTTATTTATGCACACTTACTATTACGCTATTACAAGGGCATGGGATGCATGAACATGGGAGTTCCCTGTGTTTGAATTTCAATCAGGGTTTAAAATGAATGCAATGAGGAAAAGATGTGTTGTCAGTGTTGAAGACGTATATTTGGTGATGAGGCAGGGATGATAGACAGCATGCAGAAATACAGTCTTATAAGATCATCACTTTAAATTTTCATTTCAGATCTGGTGGTTGTAAATATACGTATATATTTTTAACACATTTTTAACCATGCTATGTATAAAACGCAGAGTGGATTTCAAGATAGTTTAAAAGAAAGCAATAGAAGCAAACAATGAATCAGTTGGTGTAGCATAGTGGCTAACACTGACAGCTGCACAGCAGGGTGTATAATAGCCCATGGCTTGTCATCGTTGATGGAACAATAAAGCCTAAACACCGGCAAATTCTAAAGGAAAATGTCAGAACATCTGTCCATGAGCTGACTCTCAAGAGGAAGTGGGTAATGGAGTAAGACAACGACCCTGAGCAGAAAAACTACCAAAGATTGGTTAAAGAAGAATTAAGTTAATGATGTGGAATGGCCAAGTCAAAGCAGCGACCATAACCCGAGGCGAGCAGCTCATGTGACAAATCCCTCCATCATCCCACTTCTGAAGCTGTTCAGCACAGAGGAATTGGGCTAAAATTCATCAATGTGCAGGACTGATCAACCCCGGAAATGTTCAGTCGCAGTTACTGCAGCTAGATGTTTGTACCAGTTATAGACTGCAAAGGTTCACATACTTTTTGGATACTTTTTCTCATGATGATGTATATGATGTATAATAATCATCTTGGCATTTGCAGAAACCCTCCTGAGGCAAAACAAATGAAACAATCCATGTTTGGCCCCAGACTGCATTACACCATGTTCTGTACCCTCAACTTATTTTAAAATGTGCTGTTTTTGGACCGCACATGCACACACACCTTCCTTTTTCAGCTCGGTTTCGTCGTATTTTTTAAGTATTCAAATGAAAAAGTCTGCTACAAAAAGACACATTTATATTTAGTCTAAAAATACAAAAATATCGGCATGGAAAGCACTCAGACACTTCAAACTCTGCAGTTCGGTAGATCTCCAGGAGACCTTTCCAACGAGCCCTCATTTGTATTTTTAGACCTCATTTTTGTATTTTAGGTTTTATTCTCCGAAAAACGTTCACCTCACCACAATGTTTTTTTTCCCTGAGTTGCATCGGCGAGGAATTTAAAATTTAATGAGGCGAATACAGGTTTCCGTTTGCATTTTCTTTAAGGGTAATGCATTAAACTGAGTTTAAAATGACATTAAACATGTGTGGGGATCTGGGCTTTCCCGTGTTGTGTGGCTACCTGCACTGGCAATTCAGTGTGGAAATTGATGGGTGTGGCTGCTAGAATTGTCACATGAGGTAGGTCACATGATCAATTGGG
>JBBJLR010041773.1:0-12115 GCA_037577145.1 Brachypetersius gabonensis
TCTGCCATCATGCCACTTGATAATGTCATTATGCTACATCATATCGCCCTCTATTGGATGTAAAATGCTCTGCAGAATAATTGTCATTTTAGAATGTTATACTTCTGTAGTTATGTTGGTGAAAGTAACTCAAAAGTAATACAGGGGTCATGAAATGTATTACATTTCTGCGACAGTAATATTGAAAGGTAAGGAATTACCTTTAAATGACTGTAACAAGTAATCTGTAATGTATTACAGTTTGAAAGTAACTTGCACAACACTGGTCATCAGGCGTTTATGAACAATGTCTTTAGAGACATGCTTTATAGTATATCTGTTTGACATATTAATCTACTCAAAATCTTCTTGGCTTTGCCGACTTCTAATGTCAGTTTATTTGGGGATATAGCTCTGTGGCAGCACCACTAACCGATCTGCTAAGGGGAAAACCCAAATGCGTAGGGCGTCCGTGAGGGTGGTGTATGAGAATATGAAAGCCCCAATACGGAAGCTGCTGGAACTGGCAAAGCCATTTGTAGTTGACATAGATGCCTCCAAGGTCGCGTTAGATGCAGTGCTGTCCCAGAGCCATGATACCCCAGGAAATCTCCTTCTGTGTGCCTTCTTTTCTAAGAAGCTGACTGATGCGGAACACAATTATGACATTGCCAAACGCAAGCTGCTGGTGGTCAAAGCAATGTTGGAGGAGTGGCGCCACTGGCTTGATGTAGCTAGACACCCCTTTGTGCTGTTCACTGACCACCAAAACTTGGAATATACCTGGCCGGCAAAACGGCTGTGCCTTCGACAGGCTTGTTGGGCTTTGTTTTTCAGCAGAGTCAATTTCACCACCACTTATTTCCCAGGCTGCAAGAAATGCCACCTAGCATTCCGGCATCCACAGGACCGTCAAGGTGCTCCGGCAAAAGTACTGGTGGCCACCTATCTGAACACATGTAGTGTGGGCAGTAAAATCCTGCTCTCTCTGAACGGTGACCCCCAATCAATTGCCAATTGTGAAATTAATCCCCCTGTCAGTGCCACAGAGACCATACTCCCACATGTACTTCGTCATGGATCTGCTGGCATTGAAAGGATATACCACGATATTAGTGGCCATGGACTGGTTTTCGAAGGGGGTCTAGTTCCTCTCATTCTCTCCACCATTTTGCAAGTAGCTGAAGCTCTCTTCCAAGCCATGTTTCTGCCCTTTGGCATTCCGGAGGACATTCAGTCCAAGGCCAAAGCCCCCAGTTTGTGTCCAGAAAATGGGCTACACTTTGTAAAAAACTGGGGGCTACTGTCAGTCTGACCTCAGGCTATCATCCTGAATCCAATGGTCAGGCTGAACGGTCGGTACAGGAATTGGGACAATTCCTCCGGGCATACTTCCACATGCACTGGGAGGAGTACTTTGGCTGGGCAGAGTATGTCAACTACCCGTTGCCCCACCCGGTCCCCGTGTAATGTGTTAGATGGCTTCTGGACTCCAGGAGGAGACGGGTCGTTTGCAATACCTGGTGGACTGGGAAGGTTACCGCCCCAAGGAGAGGAGATCCATTGTGTTCCATTGTGACAAGCCAGACCGGCCAGCTCCTCAGCTTCGGGGTTGTCCTCCCAGGCGACCAGGTGGGCCTGGGTGATCAGGAGGAGCCAGGGTTCCCCCTTGTCCCCCTATGGGAGCTGGTTCTGAAGGGGGGATAATGTTACGTCAGGTCTGCCTCAACCATGTCCCCAGCGGCTGCCATCTCCGGACTATTAGCATGGATTGAGTCTCCATTTCAGCTACAACTTCCTGCTGTATGCTGCAGTACGAGTTGCAGTCAGACCGAGGACCCTGACAGGCGTGTCCACCACAAGACAATGCTGTAAGGAGGCACACACAGGGACAGTGATTGTCTGCCGATTGCTTCTTTGTCTTCTTTCTGACTAAACCGACATGAATTGGTGAGAAGCCACTCACCAGTGTTGTGCCAAAACACACTGAAAAATAACAAGTTTGAAAAATAAAAATTTGAATCAAGTTCACAGTACAAAATACAAACTAAAAAAAATTTTTTTTTAATTTTCAATACAACATTACAAGTTACAACTTGTAACATCCCCAGTCAACAGCCACAAGAGGCCGCTGCTGTTTAAGTTTTGTATTACGGCTTTTATTTTGACTGGGGGAGCGGTCTCATCTCTGGCAGACGGAATCAATGATGGTTCTCAGCTGTCAGGGATGAGACCAATGATTTAGATGTGTTTTGAGTTTGGCTTTTGTGTGAATAGTCTGTTTTGTCTGTTTAAGTTGTGGGTTCTCCAACATGCTTTATGAAGAGTTGTGTGTGTTCAGACTCCTGTTTCTGTTCAGTGTTTTGAGCACTCGTGTCTTTTGTTGGAGATAATAAATACAAATAGAGAAGAACAAGTATGTCAGTCTGCTCTTGCATCTCCTTCCTGAACAGGCACAGCCCTGCAGATGTGATGGAAGAACCCACCATCAAAACACGCAAGACAGACTTTGCCACGGGGTTGTGGGAACCCTCAGTCGACTCGGGTATGGTGTACGAAAGCCAAGATGAGGAATGGCTCCTGGCTGAGCTCTCTGTGCTTTCGCAGGAGCTGATAACGTGAGACATGGCTGCCTACAGAGAAGCCAAGTGGCTATCCCCTCAGTCAGTGGGGAGGAAGGACATGCAGCCTGTCTCGTCACTCCTCACAGCTACACAGCTCATCTTGCTGCTTCTCAAGGCTTTGCAGCCCGTATCACCTCTTCCGAGCCATGAAGCTCCTCTCCTGAGCCACGAAACATCTCCCCTGGACAGGTGGTTAGTCACCTATTCAGAGCCCTTAGACCCCTCTTCACAGCCCTTAGTCCCATATTCAGAGCCTGTAGTCCCCTATTTAGAGTCCACAGGCCCCACAACAGCCTCACCCTACTGTCTAGGTTCCCAAAAGCTCTGGCCTTCCACGCCGGCTCAAGCCTCTTTGAGCACCTCCAGCCAGCTGCTTTACTGAGGCTCCAGCCTGCAGCACTTCAGAGGCCCCAGGCTCTGGCCATGGCACCTGTTCCTGAGGCCCCAGATCCAGTCATGGGACCTGCTCCTGAGGCCCCCCGGTTCCCGTTGTGGCACTTGCTCCTGTTCCTGAAGTCCCACTCCTGCTGCCTCGGGGTGGCCGCCGCCTTCACCACCCTGGTTCCCTTGTTGTTTTCCACTACCTCCCCTCCTCCTCCTTTTTTGTTTTGGCCTGGAGGTCCAGTTTGGGCGCCCCAGAGTAGCACCATAAAAGGGGGGTTCAGTAATATCCCCAGTCAGCAGCCACTAGAGGTCGCTGCTGTTTAAGTTTTATATAACCCTTCGGATGTGACACAGCCCTGTGGATGTGACAGTCCTTTAATTTGAACCTCCTTCAATTTTCTCCTTTTATCTGTCAAACCACTGAACAATCACAGACATAATACACATTATAAAACAATTTTGAGGTTGAGAATAGATCTTACCAATTAAGCAATGCATCATGTTATTCTGATGGTGTAAAAAACAGGTATACTGTATATGGAATATGAATTTTATTCAGACGAATATAGCAAAATGTTGTATGCAACATTCAGACAATATCTTTTAAACTGCTCAGAATAGAACAGAACTAAAAGTAAACAAAACGTGTTTTTCCCTATCTAAATCTCAAAAAAACTGACCACCCCAACCTCCACTTGTCTACCCAGTTATATATCTAATCAGAATTAGGAAACTTTATTGATCCCTGTGGAAATCACTTAATTGCACAACTTTCAGAATGCACAAGAAATAGATCAACAGCTCCTACTGAGCACAGCACAAAACATGGAATTGAGATTACTGTACAATATGATCATGTTGCACTAAATGCATTTGAGAAATAACAGAATAAATTGTAATTTTCCTATTTTCGTGGCAAATGAGGCACACAATTTTAACTAAATAACTGAAATACCAAGCGTAAGCAGGACACCAATCCAAACAAACAGTCTCATGCCAGTGCATAGTTTAGTAGCATCAGAGCCACAGAGGGCTGACTGGCTGTGATGGCATTATTATGAGGAATGTCTTTTATCCATAAGTTAAAGGTTACCCCATACTGGTGGGGTTAGGGTGCATTTTACTGCTTTCCTACCAGTCATCTTATGAAATACCTTGCATGCCAGCTCATGATTTAACTTTATTAGCTGGTGCTCGGTATCACTTACTAGGATATTGCTTTGGCTATGTCTCCTTCAACTAATATAATTTCATCCTTATTTGTCACAAAATATGTCAGCATGTGGCACTGATGCTACCTTTGTAATGTCACTGTTTTATAGGAACATGATGGTACCTCTGTTGTAAGATGCACATTGATGGTTTAATTCAGAAGATGTTTCTGTTAGCTAATGCAATGAAATTGGCAGTTAGCACACTGACCTGTCCAGTGGTGTTAGCTGACTTTATGTGACATGGAACTTCACCCTTCCAGCCTCGGTAGCATTGTATGAACTAGTTGGTGAAACTGGACATGACCAAATTGAAGAAAAAAATTGTAAAAATGCATTGTGTCAGTATGTCTGACCCATAATTGGGTGTACTGAGAATGACAGAACTGTTGGAATTCAGTAACACAATAAACAGAGACATGTTATTTGGACATTTACAATGAACATCGTACTTGGTAAGTCTGTCTGTGTCATATCTGTCTGCATCTTAGGGATGCTCTGACTGGATAATTGAGCAGAATAGAACATCCTGCTGACAGAAGAACCCAAAAGATGATGTAGAGCACATGTGTGGGACTGGACACATACCTTCACAGATTTCATGCCTTTGATACCAAATGCTTTTAACCCCTTTGTGTCCTTGTGCTTGACCTTTTAAGCAGAAGTTATCAAATCCTGCACCATACAGCTTAGCAAAGATATCTTATTTCCTTCCTGGAGGAAAATACTGCAAGTCTTGGTATTTTGGGATACATAATGTGTTTCCATTACAAGTGGCTATTAAAAATAACAGTTTCTGCACTTTTTTGCCAGCCACTTTGATGTTGCTGTGGCAAAGAGCAGCTGAAAGAAATGTTTCAGACATGTTATCTCCCACCTTCTGATCTTCTCACCCAGAATTTCTGCAGGTTCATTATTGCTTTTGCTAATTTCTCTGCCAGCACATTCACTTGCTAAGCCTAGTTTACATCATGCTGTGTTTTACTGCATTCTTGGACACAACACTGGGATTTCCCACATAGTCCACATATACTAACAAATTCTTTATCATGCAGAGCTTCCATGCTAATCAAAGAAGATAGAGAGAGAGAAAGAAATAAAGAGGCAGAGCAGACAGCAATGTTTTGTTGCCTAATAAACAATAAATGTCTGTAAGGTTAGCAGAGATCTGTGTGTGTGTATGTGCATGGGTTTTGAAACATTTCACTTTTTCAGTTACTCTCAGTGATTTGTCTTTTTTGAAACATGGCTGTGATTGCTAAAATAAACTCAATATACTAATGAAAACACCAAGTAAAGGCCTGCTTTAACAAAATGGAATACATATTGGCATACATGTTTATCATTGTAATACATATGTGTGTGTGGTCATCTATGACACTGGTGGCATTGCACATCCAGCAGATGGTTCAGATGTCTGTGACAGAGAGGAAAACCTGTGACCCTGTGATCTTTTTAGCTGCCCTCTCTATCCAATGTAGGTCTGTCTGTCAGCGGAAGTACAAGTCCCAAACCAGGCTGTGATGCAACTGCTCAGGTTGCTCAGGGTAAGGGGGCTGCTCTCCTAAATATTTCTTACTTTATATTTAAACAAACATGTTGAAAACCATTCCAAAACCATTTGCAAGCATAATGCAACATTCAGTGCTATAACTAATGTTTTCTTGTGGAGATGCTTCATCCTGCCCCTGCCAAATCTCCGCCTGTGTCAATGGCTCTCAAAACAGTCTTTAGCACCCCCCAGGCGATAAACTCAGTCTCTTTGTTTTCGGAACTGAAATAAAGAAAAAATGTGAACCATCTGGGCGGCCCCGAGAACTGAGCCAAGAATCACTGGATTAAAACAGATGGTGATACCCTGTAAGATTGCAACTGGAATAAATTAGGAAAAGTAAAACTCATTAAACTCATGATATGTTAAAATGTTAACTTAGTCACAGTTACACTAATTAAAAAAAGTTTGTTTCAGTTACTACACTGGTTTTTGGGAAGCTTCCTGTTCTTATGTATTTGATCTACTGATCAGAAGCTTTTGTATGAGATTGAGCACATGCTATCAGTCTAATAAAAAAGAGATTAATTCTAGAATTAATTATTTAAAAAAAAATTATTTTTTATTAAATATTAAAAATATTTTAACATTCTGCTGTTTTGCACAAATTCTGTGACAGCATAGATCAATGTGTTACGACGTATATTTTACATTTGACTTTAAAAAGATCTTTCATATTATCTTATTTATCAAAATGGTTCTTTATGGAATGATCAATGATCAGGTTCTTTAATAAACAAAAATTCTTCTTCTGTGGAATCCCTCCACAAAACCTTTGAGCACCCTCACATTTAACCCAGTTAATCCCAATGGCAACAATTGTTTTTTTTTATTTTATTTTGGAAGCTCTAAAAGTGATGTTTTGGCTTTGGGCAGCTAATGCAAGTTTAAAAAAATCAAAAAGAGGTTGTCTCCCCTAAATTGTATCAATGTCATGTGACTTGAATAGGGACATGACCAGGCCCCTTTACATCCAGCCTGCACCTCTGGAAAAGGATGTCTGCCTCAAACTTGTTCATGAGGAAGTTCGTAAAAGACCTTAATTAACAGATATTACTAAAATATTTTGAACACATATTTTCTAAAGGGTCTACTACTAATATTTAATGAGAATTATATGCCTGCATGCATCTTTTCACTGTAAGAGTAAAAAACAATTGTTGCCACTAGCATAATACATAGTCATAGTGCTAGTTATACTAGCTGTCAAAGGTTTTGGCTGTTTATTCTATTTATCTTTTGTTTTTTTTTAAACTATCAGAGTCAGGCCAATTTAAAACTATCAGAGGTCAGGCCAGGGGACGTTACATGAGATCTTGGTCTAGGGATTCCCTACCCATTCCCTACACATGGACCACATTGTGGGTGTAAATAGGTCAAACTGAAGAATTTAGACTATGTGGTTTCCCATCGGCAACAATTGTTGCCAAGTATAAAACCTACATTTTCATTATTATAACCACTAAGAAATGAAAAAAATCAAACATATTGTGTGTTAAGGAAGTATAAGGAATAAAATGCATGCACTTATTTTGCAAGGAAAAAATTGGGATTAAACAGGTTAAGAGCGTGCTTGATTGCAACTGCATGAGAAGAAGGTGGGTCACCTGGCCTGGTGTCTAGTTTCAATCCAACTGTTTTATCAAGGTCTGTGCAATCCTAAACCCAGGGTATTTAGAGACTAGCAGACACAAAGTGGTGTCACTGACAAACAAGAATCTAAAGAAAACCTAAAGGTCTGTGAAGTCCTCTTTCAAGTCTGTATACAAATATACATAGCAGTTATTCAAACAGTTATTCACTTCTAATTTTAATCATGGCTCCTGGTTTACTCTCTGGACTGGAAAAATTAATTATATGGTATCACTGGCTGTAATCAACCCCTTACAGGCTTACATATGAAGCTCGGGATTGCATTAAAATCCACAGTTAAGAAGACATCTGTTGACTTTGGCTACGCTTTCCTGTTCCTTCTTATGTTTTGCAGTGCCTGGACTCTAGATTCATTAACCTCAGAGCTACTGTGTGATGGCAGAACAGCAAAAACAGCATTCACTGAAAACCTACCACAGCCCTGTGTGTGCAAAGGTCATGAAAGAGCGTTCCATTCCATATGAAGGAAAGCACTGGAAAGCCTCTCATTATGAGCCTCTGTGATTGAGCTAGGGAAAGGGAGGCACGCCCTGGGTGCTGATTGGCTTAGGGCTGGAGGGAGCAGATTCAACCTGAATAAGGAGATTTTTCGGAGTTGGAGGACCGGCCACAGAACTGCTCAGGAGGGCTCTGTGTGCAAACCCCTACAGAGCTTCTAACAGGTGCTCACTAGAAGAGACGCAGACGAGGGACGTTAAAGCAATAGAGAAAATCTTCTGAGCTGAGGCAAGTGATGAATCTAATTTATGTATTTATGTTGTTTTTTAACTGCTTGAGGGAAGGTAGCTATTTCAGATAATAGAATAACATTTTGGACAGAGAGACAGTTAGTCTGATAGATAATCAGTGAACCACAAAAAGATATGAACCACAGAAAAAATATAATTAGGAAAGGAAATTAGGAAATCTGTGGAATATATAGGAAGCTTCTAAGAGACTGAAGCCTTAAAATACGACATATGATGTGCTGCTCTTTTATATAGTGATGTAACTTGCTTTTATTGATTATGCCAGTTTTTATTAAACAAATACTGTGTAAAAGTGGAACAGGGCCGAAGTTTTAAAGTTTAAAGATTTTTAAGCTTTGAGCTGATGTAAAATATTAAGCTAAAATGGAAATTTGACGGTTATCTGATATAAAGGATTTAACCTGATACTGCACTATTATAATCAGCAAGGTTTTTGGTTCTGGATATTTTTAGCTAAATTAAAGTTAAATGATGGGACAAACAACTGTTCCTGGTTTTCAGTTTCGATTGCCATGGTTAAGCCAATTTGGTTGTTGCTTTATCAGTATCTATAGGGAAATAGAATGACCTGTTAGGTGTGTATGTGATTGCCAGGAGTGTCCTGAGCACTGCTTTTTGTGAAATATGCTTAGAGTAATAACAGTGTAAAACTAAGAATGCATGCAAAATGCATGCCACAGTGGACAGCCTGACAGCGTGCTCCACGTTACATAAGCAAAAAGCTTTCAACAGTACATATGTTCGAACACATGCAAAATCACTGTCTCTACGTCTTCCAGAGTGATGTTATTAGCATATGTTGTAGAAGGCTTACCTTCTCCATAAATCAATTACCTTGCCGGTCTGGACCACACTGCAGGTCATAGTCTATTCTATATCCTCTGGTTCTGACAGCATAAAGAGAAATGCTGTTGTCGCAGTTACTAAGCACCAGCTAGCTCTGAATGGGTGGATTATAGTATGCCAAGAAGGTGCTCAGATTATCTTTAGGCTGCTGTAACTTTATCCAGGTTGCTGTGGTTTGGGTCATCAATGCTGCATATTAGCAAAGGGTACAGCCTGCAACCCAGAATATAGCCTAATTGCTTTCAGCTCCCAACACTTGAAGAACAAAGAGGAAATCAGTTTTGTGTGTTTGTGGCTGCTTTACAGATAGCCTGGGAGGTCTGCCCCCCATTTTACTAAGACATTCATCTGTTCAAAGCGTTACCTAAACTTTACTTCAAACACAGAAGAACAGATCATCTGTGTGCTGTTTAATCTGTCTCTGGAGACAAGATGCAGTCTAGACCTTTTCCTCCTCCATATCGTCTATCCTTTCTTCTCTGCAAATGAGACTGATCATAGTTGCTTGAGCATCCCCCATTACAGTGTGCAGAAATGCATCTGTCGTTCAGATTTCCCCTGAAATGTTTGCATAGTTTTCCACCAAAATGTAACTCTGAATTTGGTATTGTTAGTTTTGCACTGGATGTAAAAGCTGTGATGAAAGCTTATATACTTCAGCTGTTAATGTGTGACATTCCATAATCAGAATTACATGCTGTTACCAAAAGGCAGCCATCATAAAATCTGAATTTTACATTAGGTAGAAACTCCATAAACAAGTTTATTTAAGATTACAATTTGAAGTAAGTGTGATGATCATACGTTGCTAATTGGTGGGGCATACACATATACTACGTTGTAGTCTCATTAGACACATAGATCCAGGGCAGAATCTGGAGAAGCAACTGTCACACACCAAACATGAATAAACAATGAAATTTAGAGTAAATCTGTTAAAATTGAAAATTTGTTAAATGTAAAATAAGCATGGAGAAAAGAACTACAGCACCCCCATCCCTCTTTGAACTTGTTTGAAAAACCATTGACTAATCATGTGTTTATAACCGTTTATAACCATTTTGTTGCCTGTGTCTGTCCACTGACCTCGGGCTGGGAGTTAAACTCATGCCAGATTGAATTTCAGTGCTTTGTACCTTGCAGCTTGTTGACATTTCCACAGGGAGTGGAGCAGAATAAGGAGGCATCATTTTGTCTGAACATGTGAAGCTTAGGGTTAATTACTCTGGGATGGAATGCTCGCCATGTACTCTGTGCTGAGACTTTCCCTACCCACATAAAACCACAGACAGCAAATTACCATTAACGCCCCTCTGCTATGAGAAACATAATGCAGAGAGTTGTCACATATATTTGCATCACCATCAACATGAAAGCTGTTAAATTAATAGGGATCATGGAAAATTGATTGTAAAAAAATATTAATGTTGTTTTTATTGCAATTTTAGACTAGATAACAATATTAATCTGGCAATATTGATGTCACAGAAGGCTGCAATATGCAAATGAGCCTCTAAACAAGTACAACGTTTTTGTCAGGGTGAGCTATCGCGGCTCCAGGTGAGTGTTACCTGGCTGTTTTAATGAAACATGGTATTCCAGTAATTCAATAAAAGTAAAATTGACACTCAACTGCCAAGGAGCTTTTAAAGGGGCCACATTTTCTTTGTGTACCAAAAATATTATTCATCATTCTTACATGACCATCTTCCATTTTCCATTGTGAATTTTTATGTTTTTACATACTTCATACTTTTTCTGCATAAGTAAAAAAATGTTGCTAATGTAATGTCAAGTTCACCAGCACAGCAGCCCAGAGTCACAGAGATCTCTCACACAACATCCACTCAAATTTTTGAGTCTTGGCTGTAGCAAACAGCATAGATACTGAAAGCAGCTGGAACTTGAGTAAGGTCATCAAACACATGGAACTGCAGCTAGAAGCAGTAGCTCTAGGTAGTAAGATAAATACTTCTTTAGAAAATAAAAATATATTGAAAGCAAAACATCTTTATGGTATATAAGATGTAGTTTGCTGGCCAGTGTATGCTTTTACACTGTTAATTAGATTTGTGCATCCCCATTAATGTAAGATTCTGAATCTCATAAAGTCCCGTTGACGTGGTTTATGACACTTCAGTACTGAAATACTGTATATATCTATAAATATAAGTATATTATCAGAAACAGAATCAGAGAACTTTATTTATCCCAGAGGAAATTATTCACATCACGACTGCACACTCACACAAGACAGAACAATACAGAATAAAATACCTGAATATATAATAGAAATATACTCAGACTAGAAATATATTAAAGAAAAGAAATATAGTACAACTTACCCAAAATAGAACGTATAACAAGAGGATTATTGTATATTACTATAGCATATATTACTTGTGAGCTACATTGAAAGCAAACCTTAGAAACCAAAACATTTTCTGAATATTAAGACACCAAATGTGGGGAAGGGGAAAATCATGTGCAGCTGTCTTTTAACTCAACTAAGTCTCACAAAAAGCCTCAGTCTTTCTTTCATGTGGAATGGACTGCCATATTTATGAAAAACGAAAGAAAGAAGGAAGAGGAATGAGAAAAAAATACCAGCTGCTAGTAATGTTTTCTATTTATCTAAGCAATGCTGGTGGCATGAGCTCCAGATCATATACACTCCTGTTCACATATCCCCCTCTATCCATGGGGAATGTTAAAGGCTGTTTTCATTTTTGAGAATTTCCGTATCTGTTTCTTCACTCTTTGATGCACATTTCTCAATGTTTTTTTGGGCATTGGCAAATAAATGTTCCTAAAACAAAATATACAGCTGGTAAATGATGGGAAGAATTAATTCTCCAGGCAATAAAAATTTGTTTCATTACATTTTATAGTATTTCGTATAAAATCTTGGCTCGTTGATTTTGGTGGTAACATTTATTTTTATGTAGCTTCAAGGGTTTAGTTAGAAATGTCATTTATAGAAAAACTAAACTTGGCGGCTCGGCTGACGGTCTTTTGTTTATTGTACATGTAGATTACAATTTAAGGCATTTATCAGACGCTTTTATCCAAAGCGACTTCCATTCTCTAACTACAGGGGACAGTCTCCCTGGAGCA
>JBBJLR010041794.1:0-49851 GCA_037577145.1 Brachypetersius gabonensis
CAGAAACATTTTGTGTGACACACATGCAAAAGAATAAGAAATCAGGAAGGGGGCAAATACTTTTTCACACCACTGTAATTATGTACATGCAGAAATGTGTACATATACCCATATCAAACAGAAGGTTGCTCTGAGTACCTCAGCCAAATCTACTTTATGCATTCTGTTCATTTTGTGTAGACTATTTTATTACCTGTCTTGCTCACACACATTCCAGCCACGTCTAAGAACAGAGTCCGCGTCTAGCCGTTGGTTTTATTGTCATTATTACAGAAATTGCTTTGCTCTGTTACTGTCCCCTTCAGACTAATGGGAAATCTGTTCAGCCATGTCAGTCCTTGGAGACACACAGCTCCATCATTATGGAAATCAGGAGAGAATGAGTTTTTACCTTCAACTCATGCTCCTGGCTCCAAGTGATAGAACTCTCCTGGCACTGAAAGGCCATGGTGCTCCTGATTTTGTCTCAAATGTGTCCCCAATTCATCTGAATTGCTACTTATAGAATGCCTTTTTTCCAGCCCTGAAAGCAGCACAGTTGATATTGCTTACAGAGCAGAAGGGTGCCCACCAGGGAAGGATGAGGAGATTGAGGGAGCTTGTGGATTTGACCCAAACAGATTTACACTGCTAGTCTTCACTTCGCATGTTTGCTCAAAGCTACGCACCATGGTTCTGCTTAAAGCATGAGTGTGATGTTTCTCGATTACCCAGAGAATAGTAGAAAAAGCTTCTTTACTTTTCCACTGGAGGGTAACTAAAGCTTTTAACCCAGCAATTAGCATGATCACACCTGCCTCAAACCAGGTCAGAGTTCTTAAAAGGTCTGCCTTCCTTACTGAAGTGACATCCAGTGTTTGTTGGAACAAGCCTTAATAAATGCTCATGTAGGTTTATGTCAGTTGTCATAGAAGGTTCATGCAAGTGACATTTGAATGCTGTCAGCAAGAACATACATGGTGCCAGGACATCTAAAAATGTACTTTTTGTTAATTGGTTTGCAGCTGCAGTCAAGAACAACACAAATCTCATTATCATGTTAAGCAACAAACAGCAGCATGCTATCTGTCATATTTAACGTTAAATAAAGCTTTCATATTGTTTTTCAGTGACAGGATAAATGTGTGGCGCTAAATGCTCTTTCAGGTGCTGTTACTGTGAAGATTTAAAGACAACAACACAACAGCCTCTTCCAAGTGTCAGTCACTCAGCCAAATTAGCCAGAATGGGAGGCGAATTACTGAACACTCTTCTAGTAATAATCAACAACCACTGAACTATTTAACACTGAAAATTTCTGAGGCAGATTTGGCCAAAAAAAAAGGGAGCAGTCACAGATGAGACTCTTTGGCGTGATATAAATTTCTACAAGCATGAATATTTTCTCAGCAACAAATTATGAAGACTACTTTTCATGTTAACCCTTAAGAAAGGATACTTATGTTCAGAGCATTGTTTTGAGTCCTTATTTTGAGGAAATAAGATGCACCTTTATTAGTCCCACAAGTGGGAAATTTGTGTTGCCACGGCAGAAAGTGGACAGTAACAAAGTAAAAAAACAGAATAAAAATAAAATACTATACTAACAGTGCAGTATAAAATGTACACCATACAATCTAGAATGTAAAATATTTACATAAATATATTTGTAGACTATATGTGAACAAAAGTAGACCAAGTGATATGTCTGTACACAATGAGTATATGTATACATACAGGTACACAGTGGAGTGACAGGCATTGACAGCTGGTGGCCTAGTGGTTAAGGTTCGATTCCCAAGACCGCTTTCAATTTTGAATTGGACATTTTGCCTAATCATGATGGTTCCAAGAAAATAACTAAGATGGTGTATTGGCTGTGTGGGTTTGTTTGTCTGTGCATGTGTGGTCATCTGCAGCTTGCCACTGAAGGAGCTGCACAGTGCTGTCGGAGTCTCCTGCAAGGAGTGGGAGACGTTCTCCTGCATGGGGTGGGGGATGTTGCCCAACAGGGATGACACCTTAGCCACCATTCTCCTGTCACTCACCACCTCCACTGGGTCCAGAGGGCATCCTGGAACAGAGCTCCTCCAGATCAGCCTGTTCAGTCTCGTTCTGTCCCCAGTAGAGATGCTGCTGCCCCAGCAGAACACACAATGTAAAAGATGGCTGAGGCCACCACAGAGTCATGAAAGGTCTTCATGAGTGGGCCCTTCACTCCAAATGACCTGAGCCTCCGCAGCAGGTACAGCCTGCTCTGCCCTTTTCTGTAGAGAGTATTTGAGTTGTGAGTCGCCACGGTAGCTATCCACACTCTCAGTGTCTTATCCACAGTCTTGTCTATGCCTTGGATAAACATTTCAACATAATACTCCACAGAGGAGATGGCGGTTACTGTATATATTTGATATACATGATATAAACACTCACTGACTATTCACTATACATTACTGTTCATCTGCACTCATTACAGAGGTCAACAAAAATGTTTTTTGTAATCATCAGAAACCACAACACACTTTTCTAAACCGGTTTTTCATGCTGATTTCAGATCTGCTTTTTTTCAGTCACATCAACTTTTTGAATTATGAATAATATTAGATTTGCAATACACTTGTTTGAGGTTTTATTAAACCGCAGGCACCAATACAGTAACTGTTTCAATATTTCGTCAGACAGTTGACACTGTGGCATAAATAAGGATCAGTGTCAGTCACTGATTCTTCAAAAACGCTCAGCATGGGATTATTATATTCTGATTATACCAACTATCATGCAGTATAGAACTAGCTTCATCACAAAAACTGTATGTGCGAGAAAAACTAAACACAGATTTAAAATCAGCATAAAAAAACACTACAAAACCCACAAAAACTTGTCTCTGATGATTTTGACCTGGGGACCTATGTTTTTATAAGCAGTATAGAAAGAATGTGGATACAAAAAGATCCATTGTTGTTTAAATGCCAAAATTAAAGATATAATATAAATACAATAGAAATGTATGTAACAATCTGTTTTCCATTCAAAGGATTAAAGCTCCCTATAATACCACCCTTTACAAAATCTACCCTCCTTGCTTGGTCATTGCTGCCTCACTGTGTCATCATTTGTTCAGAAGCTGAGAGACATTCTTTTTATTAGATTACTGATCTTGGTGGAGAGTCCACTCTGATGAAAATACCTGTTCCCTGATAGATGATGCACCGAATTCATCCAGACAAGCACCAGGAGGAATGGCTGTCAGTTCACACTTCTGTCTGTTAAAGCCCTTGATTCTGGAACGATGGAAATGTGTCCTCTGGTATTGTTCCTCTCGTGTTCTCTCCTGTTTGCACTTGTGTTCTGGTCTGTTCTTGTGTTGCGCCATGGTCCTGGAGGAACGTTGTTTCATTTTTACTATGTACTCTGTATGTGGTTGAAATGACAACAAAATCTACTTGACTTGACTTGACTTGAGGAACGAATCAACTTCAGTACTGACAAGCTGGTGTGGGGGAACTCTAGTGGCCAAGACAATAAACTCTCATACTTAGCAAAGAACACCTCAATGCAGTAAATGTATACAATGGTTCTTATTTTTCTGGTTCTTGAGGTTATACAAGGCCAATAAAATCACGTAATTCTCAAGAAATCAGCCACTGTTACACACTTAAGAAATAAAATTCCTTGAACACTCACACAGAGCAATTACAAATTACAACTTTGCTGCAGGCTGCTTAGAATGAATGGATGATGCTGTGTTCCCTTTCAACATGTGTAATTCTTAACACTGACAGCTACAAGGGCCAGTCTCTACCAATTCTAAAGAACACTGCTTCAAGAGCAGAATTGCTATGTGTACCTTTCATATGCCTTCCATGCTTTTGCACTGATCTGCACTCTCCTGCGTATGTCAGATATAAAAGAACTCAGAGCTACTGGATCTTTGACAGAAAGCTCAGTATCACGGTCTGTGGAACTGACAATAACTGCTGCTCTCCTACTGTCATGTCCCATTCTACCACACCTTTGCAGGAAGAAATGTGATGCTCACTACAGCATACCCATGTTAGATAGTTATGCTGAGCCAGGAGAGAACCCTTGTTTACAGTCTTCAAGGATCTTCAACTTGGAGGACTGGTGTGGAGCACAGTTTTGTAGTCCCCCACAAAGCCACTCAAGTAAACCTGGAAATTAACAGGTGAACTGAACAGTGTGAGCAGGAAAACCACCAAGTTGTGCTAGACACTGGCCCTCCAGTACCTTTCATTGTACTTGCTGTAAAAGGAGTAATGTTATGTTATATAGTTGATTATTTGAATCACATGTGCTTAGAGCATGAAAAAGCCATTGGTGCCCAACTCTGCTCATGGAGGGCCGGAGTCCAGCACAGTTTGGTAGTTCCTTTATCAAACCCACTCAAAGTAACCAAACAAAGTAATTAACCCTCAGCACTCAAACAACACGCAGTTGCATCAGAAGGATTTTGACAAAAAGAAGTAAGCATAAACTGGGCATTAACTGAGTTAGATTCTTTTGGTATTAGTCATTTGTACAATGTACTGAATACAAGTGAAATTTAGTCAATAAAATACAAAGTAATTGAAATCACATTTTGTGTTGTATAAAAATACCCGTAATTTGGTCTAAAATTGAAAACAACCTAATTCTTTGAGCAAAATATTATAATCGGCATTATAAATATTTAAAATATTACATAATACTGCTGCTGTGAAATTGCCAACACCTGCACTTAATACCTTAGGTAATAATGAAACTTATTAATTAAAATAAAAAATTCCTTTAGTTGCAAGAATTCTGTGAGACTCTTTACGAGGCACTGGTCTATAAGACCAGTGCTTGATGCCTAGCTGGTGCTCAGCATACCCTATACTGTAGGCAAACTCAGCCATCACAAAGCCAACTCTGTAATCTTTCTTGTAAACATGTCATGGAATCCTAATTATACTTTTCAATGCTCCCTTACAGGCAGCTAGAGAGTCTATTACTACTAACATAAGCAAAGGGCAGAGCGAAAAAGCTTGTCATGGTCAGACAAGTCTGTACCCTGTGGTGGATTCGTCCTGTATTAAAATTCACAACATCTCTTCAAATCCCATAGGGCATGAGCATGGCTTTGGTTTCAGAAACATATGCTCCTGTACTACAATTTTAGACACCAATAGAAGAACAAGCATTAAGAAAGTATCAACAGAACAGGCCGCATATGGAACAGGTCAGTGACCATCATACTAATCTTTATTGAAAACCACTGAACATGTTTCACAAATGAATGTGTTTCACAAGTGTTGTGGCTTTTTTAAAGCATGTTTTAAACATAGAAGACCCTTTTTCCTCAAACCGATTTGATGTAAAGGGAGTATCAGCTTTCCATATGGATGTTTCTGATTGACAACAGCCTATAAAACAATGATACAATGCTCCCTATCGCTAGGCATGACAGGCTCCCGTAACATTCAGAATGTTGTAGTTTGAACCTTTACTAAAGCAATCAAATATCAAAGGTGCTAAGGTTGCCCAGGGAAAACAAACATCAGTCATCCGCAACCACTTTAAACATAGCTGAGCTCTCCACCACTTTTCAAAAAACACACCCCTCCACTGGGACAGCCAATGAAGTACACGACATCTTCTGAGAACTTCAGATAAAACTAAGGGACACAGAAGCAATAGATAGCAATAGAAGGTCAGTCAGAACACTGTGCTGCATATCATATGGACATACTCACCCAAGGAACAACCAAAAAATTATACATATTTATATATTTCATTGTTTCATATAACTTTTAATACCCTGTCAGATGGATAACATTGGACCTCAATAATTTATTCAAAGGAGGCAATGCAGAGCAATAGATGTTGATCATTAATTAAATAAGGCTGCTGTAATTAAAATTCAATGGGCTGTTAACAGCAAAGACTAGTCAATAATTTATAATCTTTGCTGGGTGAATTTTTGGCCATGTATGTGTACAAAAAAATTTATTCACTCTCAGTTGAGTCAAATGCAACCTGTGTTTTTATATGATAGCATATATAAATATATATTTTAAAACATCTATATAGTTGCCGAAGGAGCTTTTCTACCATCCAGTAATCCTGAAGTGCTATGGAGCGTTTCAGCCTGGACTGCTTTTTGAAAGAAGAGCAATATGGAGAAGCCAAACAGAACAGAACTAATTACACATAACTGAACACAAAACAGACAAAATCAATGTAAATAGTTCCATTGTTTTTATGTTTCAGTAATGTGTAACAACACAGGTATTACTAAACTGCTAAACCTTAACTAGTTAAATGTGAAATTAGATATGGTGCACTACTGTAGTCCATCTATAACAAAACATGTAATAAGTGTAAAAACTGGTAATGTGTTTATTGTTAATCTGTAACTACAAAGTAATTGCTAAACTACTCAAATTAAAGGTATGGAAACATATGGATTTTTTTAGGAGCAAGCTAAGCCAGCTAATTTCCGGTATGGGTTTTATGGTCTTTATGGTCAGTGTTAGTTTCTTGAGGAATGTTAAGTAGCATTCTTCCATGCTTCTCAGTGTAGGCAATGACTTTCAATTGTCTCCACTGTATACTAATGCAATCAATGACACAATCCGACATTGTGTCAGCAGTGATGCTCTGATTACTAAACAGTTATGTGATGCCACACAGCTAATTATCCAAAGATACCCAGCAATACCAAATGTCCTTCAATTGCTTGTCTTACTGGAACGCAGCAGTAGCCTCAGTTGCTTCTGAAGCTTTTTAGAGAGAACAAGGCCTTTGAGGCCTCATTAAAACCCAACAGAGGATGAGCCAAGTGAAAATGGTCACTCTTGAAGTCTGGCTAAACAATATCCTCCGTACAGATTCTTGACCAGGACAAAGAATTACACCAGTATTGCAGTGAAATGCAATCAAAGTCGCAGAACAGGTGCAAGAGTGTTTGTTTTGTTGTATTCCATTATGATTTAATGTTGGATCAGAAATGTTACATTTAAACAATTTTTTAATAAACTAATAAAACAATAGAAAAATGGTCTTGTTTAATCTGTTTACTGATCTGAGTTGCCTTTCAAAGATATTTCTTAATAAATAACAGTAACAAATATGGGTTAATAATTAATTTTGTATTGCATTATGTTTTCTGTCATATGTATATGAATCACAAATATGTGATGTGATTTTTTTTTTAAATGCGTAAAAGGTCTATTTTTATAGTGTAAACCCTACATTTGCCCCCAAAATACTTTAATTTCATTTTAAACTCCGCTTAAGACATTACCCTTAAAAAAAAATGTAAAGGTTAACCCTTATCTGTACTGTATACTGAACTGCTGTCTCCCGCAGTGCTAGAATGTAAAATACAGATGTTACCCCTGTATAGACTGTACTGTAATTCATGTACACGCATTTTACTCAGGAAAGTGAAGTGATCATTCTGTCATACATGAACACACCACAGCACACAGTGTGAACAGCACGAAATTCACCAAAAAAAATGCACGAAATTCACCAAATGAAGCAGGGGGCAGTGCATGGGGACGGTACCTTGCTCAGGGTACCTCAGCGGTGCCTAGCGATCTTGGGAACCGAACTTATGACTTTCTGATCACAGGACGAACGCCCTAACCACTAGGCTACCAGCTGCTCATTTTAAATACAGTATTAAATTTATTTAATTTACAGTAATACAAATACAGGGCTTTAAGAAGAACAAAATGAAAAACAAGAGAAACACTCAAGACGCTCCATGCAGGAAATGCTGGCCTGCAGCTGCCAGAGGGCAGCAGCCAATATAAGGCTGTATATATATATGCTTTGTGTTCTTGACAGTACAAAAAAAATTATACAGTTGTATTTTATGTGTAAATTTACTTGAATTTAAGTTCACTGTTACTAAATTTAGCATTAATACACACACACACACACACACATATATATATATATTTTAAGCACTTCTATATAAACAAAATAGAAATAACATTTAGTTTGCTAAGTATTTAAACAAATAAGGAGCTTTTTTTGTCATGTTGGTGCGGACAAGGAGGAAGCATCTAGGGAAACTTCAGGAACAAAGTATTTAATAGAAACTCAAATGGAAGTCCACAATCTGAATATAAATATATATGTGTGTGTGTGTGTGTGTGTGTGTGTGTGTTTCTGTTAACATCAGGAACCTCCTTCACCTTCTTCAGAAACGTTTTTAATGGAATTAATGATAATTGCCTTTTATAATGACACCAGGCTCAATTTGCACTTACACTTCTTTACTTTGCAGAATTAAGCTCCCTGCCAGCACTGATACTTTTATGATGCTAAAGTAACATTTGTGCAAATGAACACCTACTGGGAGCTCTACTGGATATTTGACACTGGTAAAACACATTCTATACTTGTTTTTATCGATCAATATTTGACCTGGTTGCAAATTTACAGAAAATGGCCCTGGCTTACAGAGACTGTCGTAATTTATAACAACTGGATGAAACCCTCTTAGATTGTGGCTCATAATCAAACTCTGGAAAAAAAAGAAAACCTGTGTCCCTATTTTTATAAGTCAGATATGTGTTTAAAACACTGCCTGTGTTTTCTGCTTTAACCCACACTAACACAAGGAGCATCTGGCCCAATGCCAGGATATACGACTCTAATCATCCACTCGGACGATCAATAGAGGTCCACATAAAAATCAATAGAGGAAAAACTCCAGCACCCACAATCCCCCTCTAATACATCAAACACTGCTTGAAATAGAGACCAAAACCTGTTCTGTTCTGTCAACAAATCTTTTATTTATACATTGTGTGCAAGTGTATGTGGAAAGTGGTGACAGCCAGTCCATGACTGACAGCAAGAGGCAGTCTGACAGCACAACTGAATTTAACACAACAGTATTACTGTCTTTGTGCGGACAGTCTATTGACTTGTGTATTACTGTACCTCAGTAATATACCTGAACCTGACCCGAATGGAAACTGCACTTCTTTCTCCTCGAAGTTAAATTTGCTATGGAATGCAATGTGCTCGCTTATGATGAACAGCAAAATGCCCCCACTTTGTCAGATTAACCAGTATTCATATTATTAGGAGGACACTGGGTTCTCACAAAGACATAAAACACACCAATACATACACATGTACACATAGGAAATACAGATGAGAGAGAGGCATTATAGCAACACTCAAAGGTGTCGCTTGTTAATGCAAAGTTTATCAGTGTGCTAATTAATTCAGCTTTTTAAAGAATGATATGCATGAATTAATATTTGAAACTACATGTTTTATTGGCAGTTTTTTATGTCAGGAAAATATGACAAACAACATAAACTGCACAGGGTGCATATGCCAGAGAGTTGTAACCCTGAGAGTTGAAATAATCCACATAGACAAGAGTGCATAGTGCAGTACAGGAAGCCACAAAAGCAATAAGTTTATCTAAGATAACCTAACGATTAAATGACGCATTTAGGCTGGTACAAATCATATGAATATTTGAGTATTTGTTCATTATGATGGTAATTGCTTTTGTAAATTTTGTGTTCAGTTAATTCGTTTTTAACCCCTTAGACCTCGGCTGACTTCTACCATACTTTTCATGACAATGTTCAGAGTTAATAGCTTATTTATGCCTGATTGAGAAAAAAAAAATTATAAAAATATGCATGCACTGGAAGGATGAGATGTTAGGGGGAAAAAAAGAAAATTAAATCACATCATTCACAGATAACATTAGCTAAAGGCTATACACAGCCAATTAATTTCACATCTCATCCTTTTTCTCTGGAAGACTTAAGTTAAAATGACAAACAACATTAAAAGTAAAACAGCCCAATTCAGGTTATTTGTTTGGCACAAAGCCGAGAGATGGCGATAAATACAAATAGCAGCAAAGCTAATTGCTGAATCTATACAAATATATGTAAAACATTAAAAGCATTCATCTACAAGGTTACTGTGCTCTCAACAGACTTATTAAGCCTCTTCTTTTCAGCTCTTCCTTAAACAGAGCCTTATTTTCCATTTAGCCTTAAAATGATGCAGCATTGCCGTTCCTATTGTTGCACCATTTAAGATGGAGTAGAACAATGAAATAGGAAGTTGGTCCAAAGCACCTCACAGAACATCTTTGGAGGCAAATGCTAAAAAAAATCCCAGTGTCTCCTCTTTAATTTGTTTATTCACTGATTGGAAAGACTGGTGCAGTAAATGTGCCTATAGCAATGAAATCTAATCAAAAGTGGTCACAGGAAATCCACCTAAAACTACCCAAAGTTTATTCAGAGTGACTCTTCTAATCAGAACAAATTAGGAAATAAGGAAATTAGGATCAAGCGAAGTGAGGCCTGCTGTTTATAGATACCCATTCTTCTTTTTGAGGCCGATCTAGGCCAGCGCCTCAAAAGTCTCAGCATCAAGTCACAAAAGCAAGCCAAGAATTCCCTCGAAAACCAATTAAAGATTCATCAAACCATCCACCTGCCAGAATCCTCCCCCACAGGACTGAGAACAGCAGCTCTGGCCATGAACCTCACTTCTGGCTACCAATCAGCACAAACCATGCAATCATCCTGCCAATCACTTCAACTGTCAGCATCAGAGCAGCCGCAGTCCTCTCTGCAGTGAACATACCCAAGGTTTCAAAATATTTTGCAGCTAGTCCATACCTTCTTCTACAACCCTCTGCTGACCACTAGATTTTTTCCTGGGAAAAGTCACAAATTGTTTAATTTACTGATGTGATATGCCTTGCATCTTTCTTCACCTAGCCTTAGTCTTAGATTCTCATCTTGCTAAGGCTTAGCTTCTTCTTGCGCCCTTCTTGTCTTGCTTAGTCTTAACTTCTTTTCATGCTTAGCAGTAGTTTCATGTTTTACCTAGCCTTAGGGTAGCCAGTGTAGGTCAATCAGCAGTGGGATGAAACTCAACTTATTGGGTTTATTGAAGACCAGCTGAGCTGCTGTGTTCCAAACCAGCTGTAAGGGTCTTACCATACAAGCTGGAAAATCCACTAGGAGAGCATTGCAGTTTAATCTCTTACCTAGCCTAGCACCTTATTTTGCTTAGCATTAGCACCTTGTTTTTACATAGTCTTAGCTTTTTGTCTTGTTTAGCATTAGCTATCCTTAGCCATTGCCATGCCCTGACTTGTTTAGCATAGCCTTATCATTAACTCTTAGTCAATCTCATTTCATGTTGCTTTTTTCTGTTCCTATCCAGTCTAATGATTGTAAAATTAAAAATAGCTTATTTTTTTTATCTATACAAACACGTAATAGCAGTCACAACACAGCATAAGACACCCTCCCCCTCAACAACGTTTTGTCCGTTAATAATAAGGATACTGTCTTCATTGCTGTGTCTCATATAATGTCTTTACACTAATCCTGGAGTACAATTGAGTGGCACCTGACTTCCAGCAGCTAATTCCATCTGAGCTTTGGTAATGAGCTAATTTGTAAGAGCATTTCTGAACACCATCAACTTGGAGGAGAACCCACATTAAAGCTATTTAACACTAGCAATCCACAGCCTAATTGAAATGAGAGGGACTCTTCTCTGTTAATTACATTCTTCTACTGTTTTTTTTTTTAAATCTGTGATAGCGAAATGTATTTCCCTTTAGAAATAACTGACCAAGCTGAGTTAAAGAAATAAAGAAATAAACTCTCATAAATAATACAGAACCAGACTGATCGAAAGATCATAAGCTTAAACCAATTCATGTGAACAACATCAGACATCATTATCGTGCCTCATTAAACTGCCACATGGAGAGACAAATGGATTTGGTGTCTTTGTCTTTTAGCTAAGCACTTCGAGCCCAAGGTGACAAACTCAATAATTAGTGGTAGATGCTGGCAAGCGATATGAAATCCAACATGAGACAAATGTAGCTAAAAGTCAGGGAAAGTCTTTGTGGAGGAACTATGCAGTATTAATGTGTTGTACTGGTGGACAGTCTCAATGGATTTCTACTAAACTCAGATGCAAAGTCTTCAAAGTCTTTTAACTGATTGAGAATAACAGCTAGCACAATATTCATTGGTATGGTATACTACTATTATTTATTAGCTAGAGCCAGATGGTAAAACCTAAGTTTGTTCCCCATACATGGCCACGAGTCTAACAGACAATAACTTGGCATTATGGTGGTAGAATGGACCTCCCATATTTCCAATCACTATATATGAGCTTTAACAGAATTAGCAGCTAGTGTTCTCCTCTAAGCATGTTGAGCCCCAATGACACCAGTTGAAAAGATGTCGTGGTGACTGACTTGGTGGGTGCCACGTGCATCCTCCCACTCCTGGCTGGACTGTGTGATGCATTAAGACCTCGCTAGTTGGTGGGTAATGGCAGTGACTGAAATTGGGTAGAAATGATGCGGTATGCTAGATGAATACAAATAGACCTTTTTTTTTCACTTTTTCCTTTTTTCTTGGGATCTTATTTCATGCAGAAGAACCTCTTCCTTACTGGTTACACAAATAGGGAGCCAATAATCTTGCAATCATATGCCTGAAAATGTGGCCTACATCAGAACCAAAGAGGGAACAAAGCACCTCGTTTGGATCAAAGCAAATACATCTAAAAAACAATACACCTAAATACATCAGCAAACAACAAACCCCCCAAATGCACCAACCCAACAACACACCTTTACGCAGCAGCGGCCCAGAAACATACTACCTCAGTATATCTTTGGAGAGAAGCTTCAAAGGACTGTTTTGATGATAAGGCCAGTGGGGTCTTCTCCCTATACCTTTTGTTCCTTATATGAAAAAAAGCAAGGTGTTTGATATGACTTCACATCCAGAGAACCAAATATAATACTACAGTTCAGGTAGGCTGTCCGGACGTGTGCATGCTGAAATCCAAATGATTTATAGGGGGCACTGGACAGAGTGCAAAATAAATCAAAGATGCTTGTTCAAAATTTAAATAAGATTTTAAAAGCACTACATAGGAATGCATCAAGTTGTTGAACACTTAAGTTTTATTTTGTGTTGATGAGTGGTGATTATTGAAGAAATGTCTGGGAAATTAGACCAATATAACTAGGCTAATTAAGAGTTATTGGTGATGGTTGGACAAAACTTTAAAGTAAACTTAAATAGAGTACATTTCTGGCTAAGTGCTTTTGTTAATAATTACTATGCATTTGGCCATGCTATTCTCTGATCATTTTATCCCCCAAAAAAGCCTGAATTCAGCCTAAAATCATTATTACCATAGCATTACCAAATCTCAGTCATTTTATTTTTTTAATTTTATAAATATACATCCTTTACAAATAATGTACTTCTATGCATTTCATGGCGCCTGTTATTTTTTTCCCACTATTGTAAAATCAACAAATAGACACAATTAAAATAGTCAAAGAAGATCATACTTTACAGTGAAAATTATGATGAACGGGGTGCTCAAACATCATAGTACAACTGGATGTAGAAATATATGGAAACACTTTCGAAGAAGTCAAAATTCATACGGCTACATGGCATCTACTTGGCTTATCATGATAACTGACACAAATCTGCATACATATTTATAATGGCTTAAGTGCTACACTTTCTGAGATGAAATGTAGTGAAATGGAGCTGCTAATATTTGAAGGGTTGCGTTCATAAGGATCCATAAGTCTCTCACGGAAATTACAATAAACCTACATTAATATTTACAACGCTTGATTCCAATAAGCATCACTTGTCATAAAGGCTGCTTTAATCAGTATCACACCAGAAAGTATATCGGACAAAAGGAATAAGCCTTTTTGATTGTCAACTGTCTTAATCAACTTATGTAGAGGTCAATTAGCCTCAGGAATAAAACACTACAGTAAAGTGTAACTCTATAGCCTTTATAAGAACCTGACACTGAAGGAAATTGTTAAATGAAATTGCTTTATGACCTTTATAGACAGCGCTTGATGGATATTAAATGTTTGCATGGGTTACATCATGAAAGACTTATGTAGATGTCACATAGCTTTGCATATATTGCTCTACAGTAAAGCATATATTCACAATGTAAAAACATATGCTGCATGAAAAAATACGTATTTCTCAAAAAATCATTTCCTACCAACCTTGCTGCAGACCATTATTGAGTGTGCTGTGCCTTCCTTCCCGAATGATATATATGGTAATATAAAATGATGCATAAGCAAAGTAGGCTATATTCTTCACTGTGTTATTTCAGTACAGCTTAAAGGTGGCCAAATAAGGCTGGCAGGCTTATGTTCTTAACAAATACATCCAAAGATAAAGCAAATACAAGAAGCAGACAGCACTGAGAGCAGCTCTATGGGACTTTGAGTATCATCTCATACCACCAGAACGTGTGTGTAATACGTGAGTAGCTACTACTGCCTCTAAATCTGAGAAAAACTCATGATGAGGTTCCAATCACTTGACAAATCACTGTATTTCACGACCTAAAAAGGTCTCTACAGCATCTACAACAAGTGTTCAATGTTTGAGAGACACTAGACTTAAGCACATGGTGCTTAAGGTTGAAGAGGTGCTTAGCAGCACATCCTGACCCTCTTTTATTTTGAAATTCAATTCTTTGTACCTGCCTAAGATTGTGAAGATTCCTGTTGCCCAAACGTGCACCGGTTGAGGTATGGGTGTCAGCATAAAGATGTCGGCATATTAGTTGCAAGTAAGTTGTGAAGCGGGTCTCCAAGGATTGGATTAGTTCGGGTAGTGAACAAAAGTGAAAGTGATCATTCTGTCATACATGAACACACCACAGCACACAGTGTGAACAGCACGAAATTCAACCCCTGCATTTACCCCATTCACCAAGTGAAGCAGGGGGCAGCCAGGAACACGGCGCCCGGGGAGCAGTGTGTGGGGACGGTACCTTGCTCAGGGTACCTCAGCAGTGCCTAGCGGTCTTGTGAATCGAACCTGGACTTTCTGATTGCAGTGCGAATGCCTTAATCACTAGGTTACCAGCTAGTGGCGGGAGGAACCGAACTCCCTTCAAAAACTGGTCCATGAGCACCAGCTTTGTGGGACCACGGCTTCTGCGGCACCAGGAGGGGCATTCGCTTCCTGGCAGGCAATTGACGGGGGTCTTGGTCATCGGGCAGACAGAACAGGATTTCACTGCTTGTTCCACATCTTCCCAAAAAGTACAACATCAATGTTTACTGCTTAGCACCTCGACACTCTTATGGACGCTGGGATGACCGGTGGCAGGGGTCGTGTGAGCCCATTCAATCGGTCTGCTCCACAGAGATTGGGGAACGAACACCTTGTCCGCCAAGCTGACCGGGGTATAGGGTGGATAGAATGAATGCGTGAAAAACATCCTCATCGTGGTCCCAGACTATATGAGCCATTATTAAAGCCGAGGGAATTATAGGCTCCACAGAAATATAGAGTCCACAGGAGTGGAAAAGCGTCATGAAAGCGCATCCACTTGCCTGTTCTTGGAACCTGGGTGATACGTATTTGAAAAATAATGTACTAAAAACACAAAGCCCATCAAGCCAGTTGAGGGCACAGCAGCCGAATATACTTGAGACTACGGTGGTCGGTGAACACAACAAAGGTCTGCCTAGCTCCCTTAAGCCAGTGACGCCACTCTTCTAATGCTGCTTTGACTGCCAGCAGTTCGCCGTTGAATTTACCCTTCAGCAGGTTGGTGAGCTGTGCTGTCACAGAGCTAAAGCCCCATTTAAACCGGCGGCAGAAGTTAGCAAATGCCCAGGAACCTCTGCAACTCTTTGACTCACTGGCTCTGGCGTCTCAGACACTGCTTTGACCTTCTTATCATCCATGCCCAGCCCCCAGTTGCTGAGAAATGAGAGCTCCGTAGCGTGAACCCAGCTGACTCACTTGCAGAGCCTCCAGCCTCTACTGGGTTGGCCCGGCAACGAGTCCAGACACCCCAACATATGACATCACAAATATGGGACAAGACTTAATTTTCAGGGGACGGGGGTGTGACTGAGGCGGCCTGGACGTTTTTTTTTTTTTGACCCTTATACAGTAATGCAGGCTTAAGCCTAGCCATTGTGTACATGTTATATACGTATATGATATATAACCTCACTGAGTGTATATATGTAGGGCATTACTAAACACTGCAGTAGTAGTGTACAGTAGCTGACTTACAGGAGTGCAGCTTACATTATTATTATTATCATTACATAATGCATTAATGTTAGTTTTTCTGTAATCACCCAATAAATAATGATGGTGATTGTGTTGATTGCTGTCAATCAAAGGTTCCTAATACTGATTTGGGGATGAGGGCTTTTTAATAACCCAAACCCGCCCAACGCTGCATTTCCAGAAAAATACCTTTAAATATTCCTAACCTTTATTGTTAGTTAAATGGAAATGATTTTACGTCATTTTGATCTACTTTCATGGTTGGTAATGAAAATTTCACACATTGTATGACATTAAAAATAAAAACTGACATTTTGCTGCAGCAGAAATAATGTCATTGTGTTTGACATGTTTAATAACAAAACAGACTCAGTTTGAAAGAGATACATGGTAGTCCTTTCACAGACTGCCATCCTTTGGAGATATTAGTATGGAAGCAGGACTGTGTGGGTTAGGATCTTTCCTAGGACATTTCATCCACTATGTTTTGAAAGTATTGCTGCACCCCTGACCCTAATATCGTCTCCAATCGCCTCCTGCATAATGTGGTATCTCAAAGTCAATGTAAAGACTATACATCGGCTCTTACACAATATCCATATGAAATGGGGGAAGTGGTGAAACCCAGCTAAGCATGAAATCAATGCTGTCAAAGAGAAGCAAAGGCACTGGATTAAGAATGAACCATGGGAGCCACTGGTGCGCATTAGCTGCTGGAGTGATACTGTGCAGTAGGTGTCCATGCAAAGTCAGTGTTCTGCAAACACTGTTGCGTCCACACGGCTGATCTTCAGCATTAAGGAGGATGTAAAAAAAAGGGCATGAATATAGAGCATAATATACGTTTATGTTTATATACCAGCATCACCAAACAGTAAGCTGTATTAACATAAACTTGAACTCAACAAAATGCATTTGTATGAAAATATATTCTACCGTGCTCAGCATTCATGACCAGAATGGCAGAAATAACAAAAAGAATGACCTCTGAGGGCCCAGAGTATAAATGTAAATGTGCAGCCAAATAATCACTAATTTAATGCTCATGTTTCTGTTTCCACGTTTTATTAAGGGTCCCTAAAACCTGTCACTGCACAGTATTAATACATGTAACAGTAATAGTGTAGCTCACATAATTATTATTATCATTAAATATTGCACAAATGTTAGTTTTACTGTAATCTCCCAATAAATAATGATGGTGATTGTGTTGATTGTTGTTAATCAAAGGTTCCTAATACTGACGCTCGACAGCCAATCCGCCCCATCTGACCCCCCAAAAAAGTGTTAATGGCACAATCTGCAATTGTTTTGTAAGTAACTTATAACTGCTTTATCACTTTTTGACCTGCTCCACCTGCATCCATGACATTTTCTGATAAACTGACCCAAACCGCAAGTATAAACTCTGTTTCTGTTTGTGGGTGTTATCAGTCCTCAGTATATAAGCATCAACTTTAAAGCCAACTCTGAAATGAAAGCTAAAATGTCTGACATTTCAGGTCATTGATGTTCCGTTTATGATTCTGCTATAATTTTAGATCAGATTACACTCCGTATTTTATTATGGAGATGCATCATGTCATATGAAACATAGAGGTTCCTGTCATCTGGCAGCAGCAGGACATGGTCCTGGAGGAGAAAGCGGATTACATATTGTGAAGAAGCGTTTTCCGTGCTGTTCCACTAAATGAGGATGAAACTGCTCACTAGTAGAAAACAGAGATTTTCACAACACTAACAAAACAAAAACAAAGTGCCTTAAAATACTATCAAAAACTAAGTATATCACACAGTGTGTTATCACATTTGCATCGACAGATACTAGCAACATCTCTGGTTGGGTGTTTTTATTTTTTATTTTCTTTTTATTATCTCCAATTTTATTCACTCTCTAGGACTGATAGCACTAATACTAGATGAGCAAGGGCAAGCAAGTGCTTCTTCTCATAAAGCTCCACCAAATCTTTTTGAACGGCTGCGAACACTGTTGCTGGACAGCGTACCATATTTGGAGGACCAAATATTAGTATATACATGTATGTACATGTATATCCGGTTAGTATATACATGTATGGGAATGACTGAACTTGGTTCTTGTGTGGTTTTGTCACATTGGGGCCGTGCCCCTTCAGCTGAGAGACGCAGGGGCAGACACTCATTTTTCCTTTTTAGGGTTTATTCAAAAAGACAGCAAAACAAAAGACACTCCAAAACAGTAACAACTGCCAAACAGAACTCCCAGTATTAGTGTTGGATGTCCCACACCCGAACAAACACAAACAGGCTATTTATACAGAAACTAAACTCAAAACACACGTGAATCATCAGTCTCATCCCTGGCAGCTGAGAAACTTCACTGACTCCAGCTGCCAGCGATGAGACCCCCCAACAACCTAAAAGCCCTAATAAAAAACTTAAGCCACAGTGGGCTCAAGCGGTCACTGACTCGGGATGTTACAGGTTTGTGTAAGGCAGTTAATGTCATGTTTTAGCTGCTTTGTAAGATATAACTAAATAAAAAAGTACTGCTTAGCCACTTACTGTCACTATAAAATGCATGTTCCCTGTTCACCCATCTAAAAAGGTGGAAAACTTGTATTTTTAACTGGAATAGACTATATATATTTAAGCCATGTTTATACAGTCAACAATGTGGTAAATGTCTAATCCCAGTGTGAGTAATGGTGAAACACTGACACCAAAACAACCCTAATCGCCAGTAATATTATCAAATGTCCTTATAATGTTGGAGTTCATACTAATCTTCTTACAACAATGTCTGCTCAAAACAGCGTGAAAGCATTTTGTAATGCATAGCATAATCTCTCATTATGATCAGAGCGGTTGACCTCCATCATGAGCCAAAGGAACCCATTCCCTCCGGTCTGTGTATTTGTGCAAAAACTCATTTATTTGAAGCCACCTCAAGCAACTGGATATGAGACAAAACAGTTCCACCACTTGTACGTTTGCACAAGGACAGAGCATTCTGCTGAAATAAAAATATTTCTGCAGATTTCCAACCAAGCCACCCGTGATGACTCCGGGGATTCACTGGCAGAGGCTGAGACTACCCAGTGAGACACCATATTAATATTCATCATGGGTCTGGGCAGCAGCTTCAGCCTCTGAGGACCAGAATTACAGCGACACGACAAGAAATACTGGCTGTTACTGGATTGTCAAAAGTCCAGCAGAGACAACGACCGCTTTCTGTGTGGGCTTCCAAGTCTAATTTTCTGTTAGATGTGGGGCCAGATGGCTTTTAGTTTGTTTGTGTGGTTGTTTTTAAAACCCATTTTAAGTCAGGGACAGTTTCTGAGACATGGTGTGTTAATCAAACCTGCATTTTATTGGAAAACTGGTTTAAAGCAATGATTTTTATATACCTAAATGAGTCAAGACTTGTTTGGTGTCCAAAGTCTGCTCGCTTACTTAACAAATTGCTATGATGCAGATGAATTTATATAAGCTTCTATTATTTGTTTGATACACTGGCCTTGAAGCTCTAAAGCTTGAAGGCACCAGCAAATGCAAATTGGGAAATTTTGTGCTATGTATTTTAAAGCCACCTTTAAAAAAGTCTATATCCATCTTCAAATCTCTGTCTCAGTCTCGAAATAATAATACAATAAGGGGTAAGTTATTATATACTGCAACAGGGGTGGTAGTAGACTGCTGGGTAAAACACTTGCCTGTGAACCCAATGACCACAAAGTTGCAGGTTGAAAGCCCACTTGAGCAAGACATTTAACCCTCAGTTGCTCCAGGGGGGACTGTCCCTGTAACTAATGATTGTCGCTCTAGATAAAGGCATCTATCAAATGCCACTTTACCTTTACATTAACACACACAAGCAGGCTAATTCCAAACAAGGGCTGCCACTAGTAAAAAAATATTTTTGACAATTAACCCTCATACACCAGAGCATGAAATGCGCACCACTGCTAAAACAGCATACTTATACAAAAGTATGCCTTCTGTGTTTCGGGTTGACAGCGGAGGCTTCATACTTCAAAGAAACCTGTTTGATGATAAGTCCTGTAGAGCTAGAGATGTCAAAATTAAGCAAAACAACATAAAATGTACAGTTTGGGCACGGAGTTAAAAAATCACAGTAAAAAAGAGAACATATATATCTTTTTTTTTATCATATTGGCTAGGTTGTGCTGAAGAAAGGATTTGGTACATGTGTACATTACACATTGTTTAAGGATTTAAATATTAGAAAAGAAAAGTAACACAAACGGGAAAGATATCTATGGGTGAATCGAGTCATCATATAGACAACATATAACTGCAAATTATATTTAATTTTAATGCATATTCATAAACATAGTACTAAGATCCAGCTGGTGTGGGTTTCCTCCCTCGCAATTAGACTCAAAAGCAATCTGAGCCCCAATTGCTTCCTCTTAAAGTGAAGTTTTCTGTCATTCACCTTATATATTAATTTAGTAATTCATTTTCATCTACTAAGCAAGACCATTCTATGAAAAGAAATAGAAGGAAACAAAAGACACACTTGACACTTGAAGGTAAAGATCTTCTGTTTGCCCACACCTCCCTTACACAGTCAGGTAAAGTTCAGCACACTTACCTGTAGAAAAAAAAGAGAGAGAAGACCAATTAATTTAATTAATTTAATTAAACAATGCAGGATTGAACAGTTTACCTTCACACAATTTCTGCATTTCCAGTAGCCGTATAGGACACAGTGGAGCATACATTTTCAAGACAAAATTCCTGTAAGCCATCTGCTTTCATCAGCCCATTTAGAGCTACTCCTACTTTCCAAAGCCAACCACTGAAAACAAGAATCAATAGCACTTGAACAAACTGCAATCTTAAGACATTTGAAGTTCATGCTTTCACATAAACAGGAATGTATTCTCCAGATTCTACAAATCAGTCTCAGATCTATTCCACTAATTATGGGCTGTGTCCTAACTGCAGTCTGTAGAAACAGTGAGCTCTTTCTACACAGTACTAGAACGTGCCCCTTGCAGATTTTTTTTTAGTAAGCGAGATATCTTAGTGTGGAGAACTTGTGGAAGTAGAACGGACCTCCACCAGCTCCTAGAAGACTCATACATACAGGACCTCAATATTACGAAAAGGTTCTTTGTACTTTAAAATATTCTTCAGATGTCTCTTTTTCAAAAGTAGAGCAACTCTAGGTTTTAGAAGGAACCCATTATTTCCTGTAGGACCTGAAAATTATGTGAAGGTTCTTTGTACATTCAAAAACACTTTCACACTCTTTTTCAAACATGGTTCTTTAAAAAACTGAATGTCGCATTTTCTTTTGAGGGTTTAGATAGTATAATTACTGGAGGAAAGGAACAGTGTCATGTGACTTGGAACTGATTTGACCTGAAACAAACCTGTAGCTAGAGATAGAGAGATGGCTGATTAGAGAGTTAACATCTTTATTTTCTATTTGGCATGGTCCTATATAAACCTTTTTGCTTTTCCCAAATCACCTTTGAAGAACCCCATATGTAGGCCCGCTATTTTACGTATTTACATTGGTTTGACTATTTACACTTTTATAGACTTTGAGTCCAGCTACTTTATAAACTGATAAGTAAATCGGACTCTACTACATTTCTGTAATAACTTCTTTTCTTGGTATCTTCATAAATTGTAATCAAATACAAAACTTTGGTCTCCGTCTGTCAAATAGATTTGAACACATCCTTAATGTGGCATTCTTCTACGATGTATAGTTCTTGATTTCAATTTAGTTTGTTGAGTATTTTTGTTTAGAATGCTTAAAATAAAGCAATTAGTGTAATTGTTTTGCACAATGTTGCCACTTTTAGTTTAAATGATCCCAATATGTCAAATTCATTGAGAAAATAGCAATTGTGCACACTTCAACCTCTAAAGTTAGTATTGGCTAGCATTTATACTTATTTGGACTATAATTAAGCAACAGTCATATCCCACCTTCCCTTCAGACGCAGTTTTTTGTTCCTTCTCTGCCTCCATTTCTCTCTTCACTGACAGACGAACGCTAGATATTGCTTCCCTCTAGGTTTTATCTCATCATCCTTCATTTGTAAAAAGCTGGCTGGAACATTACATTTTTTCTTTGAAAAATTGTGTCTTGTGAACAGCAACACTTCAGAAAAACTGAGAATAAAAACCTATGATGAATTTCCACCACCGTTTTGAACTTCTCTCACTGCAATCTCAGGAAACTCCAACTTTGAATTCTCTTAAATTTTCACCAGGAGCCTTTTTGGATTACTAGCAGTGAGCAGTGATGAGCTGATGGCAGAGAGTGAAAAAAGCATTAGCGAAAAGCCATCTTGCTGTGTGATGGAGAGGAGGATAGTAGATGGACACTTGAATCAAACAGTGAGGTAAAAGGATGTTGGATTTGTTGCTGGTAGGTCAGAAAAGAGCCTCCATCTGTGCGTCCATCCAGCTCATGGCAAGATCAGTACCGGCAGCGTTTTAACCATCATCTTCTCTCCAGTAAGTGGCCACTGCTGAACTACTGACTCTCACGAGTGGGCTGGAGAAACAGCACCTAGAGTGAAGCCATTTAATGTGGAAAACCCACAAAGCTATTAGCATGAAAGAGGTATGAGGGATGAAAACAAAGCCCCGTGCGATGATAGTGCAAGATCATGCAGATGATCAGGGATTAGCAAAAGAAGAAAAGCATAGTTTTCCCAACTTTATTTTTCAAGTACACTCAATATGTAACGTTAACATTAGGTAGAACAACATCAAAGTAGAAGCTCTTTAAAAAAAGGGAGTACTGAACTTTAGAATACTGAACTGCTTGCCATGCAACATTAAAAAGCTTTAGATAACACAAAAACCCACCACACTTATAGTAAGTCATGAGAACAGCAAACCCTGCTTCATAAAAATTTAGTTACTTAGCTGAATTAAAATAAAACTGAATTTATAGTGTAGTAAAAAAAAAGGTTTCCCATTCTTTTAACTCATTATCTGAAGTTCACTGGACACAATATTTCAAGGCAGACCATACCCTGACATTTTAAGTTTTTGAACCAATCTAAGCAAATTTGAACCAAACTGTTTTAACCACTTTAGTAGTGCATAGTGAACTATGCATAGTCAGAAGGTTCAATACTGCAGCAGTCTGAAATAAATGACGTCTGCTTTACCAGAATGCATCAGTGCGAAACCTAATGCAGCACCACTGAAGCGTCCTTCCAGACAGCCTGCCTTAACTGCTCCCAGATCAGGTTTCTGAAGGACGTTTAGAGACACCGACTCATATCTTATCCCTCAGACTTGATGTTTTACTGGAAAACTCCCCGAGGCCTGTTTTCTGTAAGAATATCAGCAGAACCTATTCAACTTTAGTCACTTCACTATATACAAAGCAAAAATCGTTTTTATGATATATTCCTTGAACCTAAAGGTGTGTGTTTTAGCATGGAGGGAGACACAGATTAGGATCTTGAAGGTCAACATAAGCATATAGATACATTTATAGCACTGCCCAGGTAGAACAGCATGAGTCCCTCCACAGAATGTCAGTGGTGTCCCCAGCATGCCGACCTAAAAGGTCATCTTATTTAGATGAACAGGAACTTGTCCACATGTCGACCTCCATTTAAAAAAAATCTATGGATAAAATTTTATACAATTTAATCATGTTGCTGAACAAATTCTGAAGTAGGCCTTCTCTTGGAGGTGGAAGATGCATTGCTCAATCATTGAACAATGACCAATGCAATATAAGCTCAATATATAATAAAAGATTCTCGAGTCAGAAGCAAGTCTTGAGTCTTGACATTCTAGCACTAATTCAAGTCCCAAGTCAGTACAAGAAAATCCAAAGTCCTGCAGTTAAAACAAACTCAATGCCATTTCAACAATGAACACAAATATGATAGAAAAAGTATCCTGAATTTAAATTATGTTATTAGGATATGGTAACATATCAAACGAATGCATTATTAATAAATCAATAGCAAAATTTTTTACTTTTTTTTCTTTTAAAATGACAGGATCTATAATACACTGGGAACATAGTAAAGAGGCTTGCCAGGCCACAATACAAATCAGCTTAAAAAGATTTGTTCTCAACTTAACCTCATTTAACTAATTTAACTCCACCACGTAAACCTTTGAGCTCTTGATCAGGCACCTAAAGGAGAAAGCTGGAGCAAAAGCTGCAGCACAACAACACCAGGGATGTGTGGAGGAGCACGAAAACAATCACAAGCTTCAAGTTTAGCAGTGGATGAAGGAGAAGCTGAGAGGGCCAATGAGTTCAACCTGTTTTTTAAAAGGTTTGACAATAGGCCTCAACCCAGTGCCCCCTCCAGCTCCAGCATGACCCTCTCTGCACCCAACAGTATTCCCGTCTTCCTCCATCAGAGCCTCGAGGCTCTCCATCCTACCTCTACTACTTTCACCATCTCACCTGTTGGACCTCCTCCCCCTCTCCTGCCAAATGTCTCTGACATCCACAGACCATCCATCACCATCACTGAAGACGAAATGTGGAGAGACCTAAGCTGACTCCATCCTGCTAAGGCACAAGGCCCAAACGGCATTTTCACTCCCTCCATTTTCAGAAGCTCAAAAGTAGTAAATATAGTATAATACTATAATAGCAATCCCATGTACTGTATTAATAATCGTATGAAATTTCTTTGTTGTCAATGACTGCCTAAAGTCAGAACCCATGGACATCACCACATGTGTGGTGCTTTGTCCTGCGCTTTGCATCTCTGTGATCTTCCACTTTAGTTTTTCTTTAGTGGTCTCCCAGGCCTTTTGGTGTCTAAGCTCACCCATGAATTCCTTCTTTTAAACAATGTACCTATTCTTTTATTTGGGCACTCCTAAAGTTTTTAGCCATTGTAATGATGGCCTTCCATTGCATGGAATGATATGATATGTTCCCATACGTTATCATTTTATTTATTTTTTGTTTTGATGTCATCAGGGTCTGTTACCATTCGCTTGCTGAAGACCTGTTCACGACTCATTTTCTTCATTTTTTCTTAATTTCATTTGAAAAAAATATAGCAGCACAGTTGCGACAATGACCATGTTAAGGCCTTTGAACAGTTTCCTCCCTCTCGTCTTCTTGCTGTAAGATTTGTCCGGCACTAGAATAGTGAGGCATTGGCTTACTGTAAAAACATCACCTACATGAAAAGGTCATCAGAGTGTAACCTTAATAAACTGTGTTCTCATCTCTGTCATCAACATCTGACATAATAACATAATTAGACACACTAGGGACATTCTGACAACAATAGTTATCAAGTGAAGGTGACTAAGCATAGCCCAACCTACACATAGGTTACAGATCTATTTAGAAAACCTCTCATATTCACTTACACTCATATTGGGGAAAAAAGAAACCACTCAGAGGGATGATGGGAAAGTGTTGATTCTGTTTATGACACCTATCTGAGCAGCTGGACTGAGGGAGAACTCTCCAGCTGACAGCACATCCTTCACATAACCACTCTCAGCATTAATGTGCAATCTGGGGCCGATTGAATCTAAAATGCATGCTGAAGGAGTCCTTAGCAAGCACCCATTAACAGTCTCAACACCCATTGGCAGGGCCAAAGTAAACAGCAGGCTTTGATGATGCCAGTTTATCAAATAAAAAAAAACAAAAAAAAAACAATGCTTTTACATATATTTCCTTCAGTTTAGCCCCATTCCATTCGTTTGACACAACAAGAAACAGCCAATCAGAACAGAAATCATTTACAGATTAATTATTGACATTATTGTGAATTTGTTTATTCATTTGACCATATGGTCATTTTAATGTACTGTGTAAAAGAACAGAGGGAATGAATCAGGCAGGTTCATCAGAATGTTAGAAACACACCCAGACCGTTCTGCAATGACTATTTGAAAAGCGACCGCCATTTGTTTTTTTAAAAGACGCAAACTTTTGAAGGTCATTGTTCAACCAGATACCAAGCGCTGGCAGCTCACATATGGATAAAAGCAAATTAGGGAGACACAGGCCTAACAAAAGACTTATTTGCCAATGCTCTGCAAATAGATGCTGTGCAAATAGAATTGATGTTTATCAATGTCTTGCTTCATACCATCACTTATTATGAGAAAACCTAACTTCAAGTTTGTACAAAAAAATAATTCCATTAGTGGGAAATACACACCTGAGCAGGAAAATAATGAACATGTACTGAGAGCACAGACTGAAATGATCAAACGCTATAACACACTAATAGGGCCACTACAGAAGCTAATGCCTAAAAAGAAAACCAACCAAACTGAGGGAAAATACATCCGCAGAAAGCATAAACCCAATGCTAAAGACAAGACGAAGGAATAAGCCTTTCCTAATCCTAAAGCCCACATCATCGCAAATACTTATGATAATGCCAATAAACAAAAACAACACAGGCGCAAGTAAAACACAACCAAAGACCAGGAGCAAGATAACAAGAGAGGAATTGCACCCCATGAAGATCTTTGGTCTGAAAGATCTTTATTCATTAACACTGCTGCTTCTTCATCACTTAGCTCCACTACTTCAAATCCTATTCCAATCCTCTAGAAACTGTGTGCCCCCATTCGATAAGAATCGGCTAGAAAAATCAGCGTGCATCAGGGTGTGACCTAAACGGAGGTACCACAAAAACACAGTGAAGGCTCCAATGTTTTTCTGTAGTCTTTCCTACTGATCAGACACTGGAAAGATACAGGAGAACTATTTTACTTAAGTTAAAAAAACATCATTGCATCCCTTCGGCTACCATTCTCTATGGAAATGAGCAACATCAGGAACGCCTGGAAAAGTAATAAAACACACCAAGGCCACAAATTGGATAGGTCTTGGCATAGTGAGATCCCCAGAATAAAGCATGGTAGCATCTGAACATGAATAAGTTGCCCAACATGGTGAAACATCCATCAAAACCTGAGAGAAGCCTCCTAAACTGTTCAGAGACTACCACAAATGAGAACTTATTTGCTCTGCACCTGGACTTAAAAGATCATGCCGTGGTACATCCTCATTTTTGAAAACTTTTTCTAGGGGATACAAAAGAACACAAAGTCCCTTAACCAAGATCTTCTTGCTCCTTCAAAAGACAAAACACACACTGAGCCAGACTGGAGATCTCCCCTAGCTCCTGGCTCTATCTACAGCAGAGATTTTTAGACCAACAACCAGCTTTTAAACATATTTGTCTCTTATTAAGAGTGTTAAATGGCATCAGTGCGTTGTAGTGCACTGAACCAAAGCATCGATTCTGAAATGCCTGACCTCATAATAATTACATTGTTTTTCCAGGACTTATCCCATTACTGTGCATAAAGGTTCTTCGGTAGCATTAGTGCATAGGTTTGCAAGTCAAGAGGGTCATACTGCTAGTCATCACCAACACACTGGCCCAGTCACATGCCAGATTCTGCAGGCTTGCCCTATTCATGTAGTGTCACTAATACTAAGTACCTCTCTTCCCTTGCACTCCCACTGCTTTGCTGCAGTTTTCAAATAATATAAAAGGAACAAATGGGCTCATGACAATGAGAAAATGTCAATGTGAAGCCCAGCTGTCCCTCACCTCACTTGAGTCTGGAACCAGTGACCTATTTAGCAAATGGGTACACAACCAAAGAGAGTTCAAATCAATGGTGTTCAAACGAGTCTGAAAGAACACTAATTTCAGGGATGTGATGTGAGGGGAAAAAAGCCAGTTAAGTACACTGAGTAATTATGCACATCAATTCAACAGCATCACCCGTATCTCATTTGTAGACCTCTGAAACATTTGCTTCAGTGCTCGTTTGTAAACACAGCTTGGAGAGGGAAACACTTTTCTGGCACATGAGTGGAAGAACCCATTTCACTTGATGGAACACATTTTCCTCTCACTGCAGCCAAAATAAGGATAATCAAAAAGTCTGTTAGATGGTGGAACCAAGCAGCTGCTCGTTCAGCGAAACCCTAGCCAAACTCAGTTTAGTCATTAATTTCTGCAAATCCACAAAGCCTCAGCTCTGCATACTATGGCTAGTGTTCGTCTGTGATTTGGTTTTCAGGAGCTAAAATTTGGTTGAACTATAACAAAAGCTCATACAAGAAATCTACTTCAATTTCAATTTTGTCTAAGATCATATATTCTTTTAGAAATTTTATAAACTAATGAAAAACAATTAATAATTCAAGTTGGCTCTACCCCTTGGGTGGGTGTAATTGAATATTGCAATCATTTAAATCAAGAGACCATTTAATGGAAACTCTTTTTTGAGTGTCTCACTTGAAAAGATCACTTTTTTAAAATCCACTTAATTATGGTCTATAAAAAGAGAACCTGATCAGCTACGTAATTACACTTGTTTGAAGTTTGAACCCTGTGCAGTTAGTGAGTAGAGCTACACACAGTTGGTGGGGGGATATGCAGTTTATGTAAACTTGTAATGAAGTTAAGGCACACAACAAGTTATATTGCAGCATGTTGGGTGCAATTTTCAAAACTTGAAAAGGACTTTGGAAGTGGCGTGATCTGTCTGTTAAAAGGCTCTTAATACATTCCTCCTGTCTCCTGCTATTCATTCAGAAACAGTCAAGAAGCTTTCACCAGTAATCCTGTCGCTCTGGCTGACTGTAATCCCAGCGTATGTTACTAGAGTCAGAGATGTCAGTTAATGACAGGCAGCTTTTCCAGTATTTTTTCCCCATGTTACTCTATTGCTGAGGCACGAATTTAAATTATGAATAATTTCTGAATAACAGGCCTGTTTGTTTATTCCTCTCTCTTCACCAGCAACCCAAAGCTCCATGTGTAACATCCTGTGCATTTAATGCCCTGGTTTCATTGAACGTTTATTATGACACTCCAAAGTTCCCCCTTTTTATGCCTATGGCCACTGCATGTGGCTGCGGGGTCTCCAAACTGCACTAATCTTTGCTGGCATGGCTATCTGTGGGTGGCCCCCAAACCGAGTTCCATGATGGGGCTTTGCTTGGTGATAGACTGATGGGTGCCTTCTGAGAGACTCGACAGCTTTTTCCATCACCGAGCTTATGATGGCAGGTTTGTGTAGGCCCTTTTGTCAGAGGGGTGTTCAGTTGACCCTTGGTCCTGGGTCAGTGTAGACACTGTAGGTATTCCTGTTCAATACGGGTACATGTTCTCTGTCAGGGCTATAGCCCATCTGATCTAGCCTGTTTGATACTGATCTGTATCTGAAACGCGTCTATATGTCTGTGAAGGCTGTTGTCACCGTAGAGGCTCATTCCTCCATCTAGTCACTGCTGTTACCCCAGGATAACTGTTCCACAGGGACACACTGGCACACAAAATAAATATGTCATCATGACACATGCTCGAAGAAACACTGATGTGATGTATGAAGCTCAGCCAAGTTTGTGCTGTTGTTTTCAGCATTCAAACACCTCCCCCTCACCCAGCTGCCACACCGCAGACACACAGCATGTCGGTAGATATCACCTGTTCTACAGAAGACAAGTGTTTCTGCAGCTGAAGTTACTACTGAAACAAGTATCCAGATCATTTTGTGTTTGCTATTCAGTATGCATCCCAGTGCATATATCATGTAAAACTCACACACATCTTTTGACCTTGTACATGTTTATCGCCGTAAACTAAGATGTTTTAAAAAATGAAAAACTAATGGGGTTATAAGTTTAGAGTATCACTGGGCTGAACTCACAATCCTCCAAACATTAGTAGTGATGCAAGAATCTTCACTGTTTTTGTAAAACCAAAATTCTTTTCTTGTAAAATCTCCATCTCGTTCCCTTCGACCGAAAACCAAAAATGAGGAAACACTTGGCCGAAAATTGAAACTGAAACACCGAAAGAAATTCTTATTATTAAATTATTAAAAGAATCATTTACAAAACTATGAACATATTTATTTAGCATTCAAACAATGCAAAATATAAAATATAATTTGAAATAAAATATTTTACTTGGCCCCATTCATGAACAGCCTAAAAGTAAGATAGCTGAAATATTATACAATTAAATATCTTCTCTCATAAAATAAGTTTTTAAGTGCATTTTAACAGAGTAGAACCGAGCCGAAAAATGCAGATGATAGCTGCATTAGCGCAGGGATGCAGTGTGTGAGATAAGGAAGCAGTTCTGTGTGTGTGTGTGTCTGTGTGTAGTACAGTTTTAATGATTCAGTTCTGATTTAAGGGTCTGAGGGCTGGGATCCCATCGTGGAAGTGAAGGCCAATATGCTGCATTACCTTTTGCCAGACCTGATGAAGTGTTCAGCTGTCCTCACTATCCTTATTCCATACCACACTATGATGAAACTCCAGAGAATGATCTCTATAGTCTCTCTGTAGAATGTAATGAGGATTGGGAAACTGCACTCTCCTCAGTCTCTGCAGAAAATAGAGACGCTGCCGGGCGTTCTTGGCAATGGAGCTATTGTTGAGAACAAGAGGTTCTCAGTGATGTGAACACCAAGGAACTGCTCTGAACAATCTCCTCTAAAGAGCTGTTTATGTGCAGTGGGGAGGGATCACATTGGGAAGTCAACAACCATCCGTTTCCTTTTGTCCATATTCAGAGCCATGGGGGCCCTGTGCTCAGCATAAGGATCCAGGAGATGCTTCCAGTCCTCACTGATTGAGGTCTCCCAGTTGCAGAGGGAGGTGTTCATACCCAGCCTTCCAGTCAGATGCTGACGTTGAATGCTGAATTCATGTGAGAATGTCCTTTTTGTCCAGACTTTACGTGCCTCATGATGAGCCTATCAAAGCACTTCATGATGATGGGTGTGATTGCAACAGGATGAGAGTCAATGGGGCAGGACACAAACAACATCTTTGGCACAGGGGTGATGTTGGTGGCTTTCAAGTACGTTTAAATGACATTGGTGTTCAGATATTAAAGATGTATGAACTTCAGACAGTTGGTCTGCACATTTAAGCATGTGCAAGCTTTGCTGCTCTGCAATGTTTGTATAAGCACAGCCCAGCATGTTCACCCCCTCATTGGGAGATCCACATATTGATGGAATTCAGGAGAAATTGACTTTTTGTGAGATTTGTGAGATAAAAATCTGTGGGTGCAATGAACAATTCATCTGGGTGTGAATTTTGGGGTGCACTGATGACTCAGTAAAGTTTGGCCGGAGCGCTGTTCACGTTAGTGTTGGATTTGATGTATGCTGCGTCTATTACAGTGGCGGCTCCTGGTCAATATTTTTTTGGTGAAATAAACCACCCTTCATCCCCGACACATGCCGCAAAACAACCTCAGTACCTCGCCGTGCATCCAGGGCAGCTTGATTTTCTTGTCCTAAGTACACATTTTGATGCATCTTCTCTCTCCTGTGGTAAATCACTACAAAATATAAAAAGTATTGCACATATCGTACAAACACGTAATAGTAACATTTATTATTTTTACTATAATTAACAGTATTTCTAAATCCCAAGAAAACATATCTACCCTCCTGGTCTTCTTGGTGAAGTTGTTAATCACTCTGTCATACCAGCAGAGATTGTTTTCCAAGGATTTCACCAGTTTCTTTTCAATTGAAAGAAAAGCCAAGTTTCGCTGTCGCTCCTGTCCCATGGCATTGCATGTGTAACTTTTCAGATGTTTCAGACATAAAAAGCTTCTTTTCACACTACCTGAGGTCACTCCAATTGTTGCAATCAACTTGTAAGCCTCAAGACCACCATCCTTGAAAAATGCAATGAGGTCACAAAGTTTTTCTTTTCCACGATGACGATGCTTACCCGAGTACACAAACTGCAACTCGCCCATAGCCTTTCAACAAGCAGCTGAATGCCTCATGTCTTGAAATGGAGCTGCATTGAGCAGTTCAGAGAAATACATGCTATTCATGTGTGCAAAGATCTGGCTGATTTGGCTGGTGAAGTTGTCAAAGACAGCCACATACACACCTCTGTAGTACTCTTTTGCATCTGGACCACGCTGCCTTCTTCTATTTAGTGTTGCTGGATCATAGGTCATGTTGGCAGCCTTTTCAAAGATTATGCAGAATGAAACCTCTGATTTCTTCTCAGCAATGAATGACAGAAGAGAGTTTATTCGTTTATTGGAGAAAATCACATTTGTAGCTTTCTGTTGCAAAATGTCAAAAACCAAAATCTGCTTCAGACAGAATCTGGTTTTATGTAAACAACATGAAAACAAATTTAAAATTCTCCAAAAGACTGATAATCCAGTCGCTCAGAATCAATCATCCAATCAAATGGATCAAGACGTTTCTCAGTCGACTCGACTCTGCGTCTCGACACATGAAAGAATCCGGGAAAACGTTCCTGAATCACTCCAGCAACATCTACGTACATACTGCACAATTATGGACAACTGTGCTTTACATGAAATGTTGATGGTCTCATCAATCTGCCATGCAAAAAATGGAGCTGCATCAATCTCCGTTTTAATCCTCTTGAATCGAAGTAGACACTGTGTCAACAGATCCTTCTGGATCATCTTAGACATTCCCGAAAAAACAGTAGATGATCGCAAATGTAACTCTTGTGCTTCATGATATTGTGAGAGCATCTCAGCATACTCTCTGTAATTGCCTTTTTTATTGGAATCTGTACTTTCATCATGCCCTCTGAAAGAAAGCTCCTGATGACCCAAAAGAGTCCTTATGTCAATTGGATTATTATTGGACTGAGGGTCTATAAGAACAAAATATTAAGAGAACTTTCCAATAGATATTTGGTTCAGGTTTCTGATTGCATTCTCATTGTATTCTGATTGATCTTCCGTTAACATATAGATATAGAATTTTATTCTAAAAATAAAAATAAATGAAAAAAAACTACAGTGCATTGAAATGTGCAAAAGTGTTCTTTGTAAACATGCCACTCGATCAGGGGTCCAGGGCTGCCAAAACTTGTATAGTGAACACGGAAAGCTTTCCACATTACAGGCCATTTCTTGTAGCTCAGTTGCAATACAAACTGCAATGAAATTGCAAAAACTGAAAGTGTGTCATCACTTTCTCTTCTACCTGAACTCTTCCCTCGAACCTGGGAGGAAAAACAAAAGGAGCCATTAGGAGCCCATCAGTCACCCACTCTATTCAGCGTCCCTGTCTGCTGACAGGTATTTCCTTCCGTTGATGGGTTTCATTCCATCTAAAATGAGTCCATTCGGCAGTTTCAAAATCAAAACAGAAAAATTCCATTATCCTGCTCTCTGGCCACAGAATTAACAATGACACGGGGGGGGGGGGGGGGGGGGGGGGTTTGGGGGGGACAAAGGACAAAGCCACACACTTCAATTAGCTCTAGGCATGTCAAAAAACATTCTACATATTGGGGCAAACAACATTAAATAATATTTTAAAAGGTCATCAAGGTCAGGCTTTTATTTATCATATACAAGATACTTGATTTTTTGTATTTAGAGAAAATAAACACACACACACATACACACACACAATAAGGTGTACAACAAACCGGGATAGAATAGAATCTCAAGTAATATAAGCACAATTTGTTTCCTATGCTTTTTGGCAAATTTGCTCCACAACAATCTACAATCCTAAAAGATTTTTAAAAAATCATTGCTGTGAGCCTTCTTTATACAAAACCAAGTTATTTCACTATTATATTTAGGAATAATTTGTTACTGTATCACATACACATATTTTATTTTACTTCATATACATGAAATCTGTGACAAATACAGGTGCACTGGTGAGATCATATATCGTTTAAATTGCAAAGTAATCACGTTATTTTACTGTGTATATACATTTTAATTCAGTTTCTTTATTTAAATACATTTTTACCCAAGAAATACACTTTGAGTATTTGTGGTGATGTTGCAGGGATTTTTTGTATTTTATTTGAATGTCAGTTCATATAAAGCGATTTTATTCCAAGTACCACTACGATCCTCAAGAAATGTTCAAACAATGTGAGGGATTGTTGACATTCAAATAATGATGAAGGGAGATATCATATGGAGTTTATCCAAATAAAAAAAAAAAAAGCCTTTGCAGTGCTAACTGGCGGACTGAAAGTTCCCATTACTTATAAGCTACATCAGTCCTGTAGTTCCAGGCAATTATTCCTAGATGAGATTTCTTTTCAGAAGAAAATCCAATTTAAAAAAAAAAAAAATGTTACCAAGCAACCCAGTACATGTGGATAGCTAAAACATCAACATGAAATCAAAATAACAGACATAAAAATGCAAATTTGTTAACTAGAGCCACCTGCTGCTTCCTACTCGGTTGTAGTTTCCATTTACTAGGGGAGTATTTTGTCTGCACAGATTGGAAACAGGCATGCCACTGCCAAAGCTGAAACTGTTGCTTGAATGAATGTAGCCATTCTGCTAGCTGTATTGAACTTAGTGACTAAGGTAGGTGTTAACATTGATTTTAGATTCAGAACATTCGCATGCTTAATAGCTGCCTTTTACTGATCGTAAAAGGGGGGTCGCAAGTGTAATAATAAATAATGGCTTTTAAACCTTTTCTTTCTTCTCCTGCCTGTAGCCTCAAATCACTTGTTCAGTTGCATCACTGACCATCTCACACAGCAGGACTCTACTGTGACGGATCTTTGTAACTCAATACATGTTTGGAAGCATCAGTAAGGCCCAGTCAGGTTTAGGAATGATTAATTTCCCTTCATCACGTCAGTCGCTTCTGATCCAGCTCCCGACCAGGAATTACAGTTCCAACTTGTGAAAATTTGTAGGGCTGAAAGAGATTTTGGCCCCTGGATTTTGGCCCCAGTTTTGGCCAACTGGGATTGAATGCTTCCCAGAGGGGGACCGTGAATTGGATTTTTCTTTTTATTGTGAAATAGAGAAGTTCATAATTTCTAGTGTGTCCAGTCATGTCATGTACTTTGCTGGGTCTGTCGCATCAGTGCTTCAGCAGTTTTTTGATGGAAATCCTGTTGATTATTGCTTCCCGCCAAGACCAACTATACTCTGGCAGAGGCACCTGGCCGCTGACTGATGACACTCCAAATCCACTCCGACAACCTCAGCGTCGCTTGGAGTGAATCTTTTGTCCCCCTCGCCCAGTCACAGCACGAGAGAAAACCTCCTGCAGATTAGAGGCTGCAGAGTTTCTGTTCAGGTTTTGTATCTGTGGACGTTTCAATCACCAGGACAGAAGGCTCTCCTTTGTGCACTGAGAGAGGGAGCAATGAAAACCTGGGCAATTAAGTAGCATCCATTATCTATGGATGTGCCAGAAGTGGAGAATTTCAGCAAAAAAAAAATAAAGAAATAAAATAGAGCACATGCAATAAAATTGTAGGGTCAGGCAGAAAATAAAACTGGCAAGAAAGGCTAAGCAGATTAATGCAGCACAGGAAATGTCCTATAAAAATACTTTATTTTAACTTTAAAATGAAGGCAATCAATAATTTGAGAAAAACTATTGGTTTCATTATCTTATGAACATCTACAGAACAATGTACAAATTGCCTTGTCAAGTCAAAATGATTTGTAATACAATTTAGACTAAAATTTTGAACTGTATTTCAAGTCTAATTTCGTATAAAATGTCTAACTTTATTTTTGTTCAACAGAATTACATTTATGGCTATGGAAAATTCATGATGTGATTAGAACTCAGAAATCGGCTTTATGCCAGTTTTATCAACATACAGCTCTGGAAAAAAATAAGAGACCATTCCATGCCAGTCTCTGTTAAATTCCTACACAAGCATAATCTAAATCTTATCTTGTTTAATGAGGAGAGGTATAAAAAAAACACTGCTGTAATCACTCTCCTCTCGCAATGTGACCAAATGGTTGGCAAAAGACTACTAGAAGTATTTCAAAGGATATTATTGCCATTTTGTTTAAGAGCGAACAAGATATTTGTTTTGTTTGAATTATTTAAGTCCTGTAAACACTATAATTTCTCGTTTTAATGTATTGTCATTTCCTTTAAAATTATGATTTAAAGAACAATATATTTATTTAGAAAATTGTCAGCAGTACTTAAAACTATGGCAAAGCTGTTGAATTCAATATATGCACTTATAAAAGATTAAACCTGAGAAACTGAACATTTTTGCAGTGTTCTCTTATTTGTTTCCTGAGCTGCATATTTTATAATGTATTTTTCAGATTAAAACACTCGGGGTAGATACCTCTCCAACTGATTCACACAAATGAAATGTAATATGTCCAGTTTTTAACAAAGAGCCTTAGCCCAGATATTACAATGTCATTCTTCTTATGTCTGCACACTATCATGTACCACAAATAAAAGTGCAAAGAAATTTAAACATTATTCAAAGAACATTATTTATAAAACGGAATAAAATGAGCCACAAGAAGAACCCGGCTGATTTATTGGCTGACCGATGATATCAGCTGATACTTACGACCCACACAAAAACAGTGGAAAAAAATATTACAGATAATAGACTGAAAACAAACACTGTCTGGGTTGAAATTGTTGATCTGCTTCAGCATAAGACTAACATGTAATGGAATATTTTTAAAATTAAAATAAAACCAGAAAGAATTGTGGGTTGCTAATTCGTTATTGAGCTATTGGGAAATGACAATTATATCAGTAAAGCACTGTTGGGCTAAAACTGTAATAAAATTTTAATACAGATCGATAATTATTTTGGCTGGACCCAGTAGGAAAGATAAATAAAACAATTAAAATATAAAAATCTAGAAGTACTGCATATTTTGTCATGTTTGTTTGGTGGTTCTGGACAATGTTCTTGCTTTTCTCTGCTTTAATGCCTTCTGGACAGCTGGTGGTTTAGCGTTTAAGACACTTCTTCTGCAATCAGAAAATCATGCGCTCAAATCCCAACACTGCAAGTGGTAACTTGAGGGTTCTCATACTCGAACACATTCACTAAACCTGGCAAGCTGAAGCAGGTGTTTCTGTGGAAAATCACCAAAACGTGCTGGACACCGGCCCTCCAGGACTGGAGTTCAACACCCGTGGCTTACAATGTTGGCTAAACAACAGCTTCAAGCTCAGCATGCTCATCTTGTGAGAGGGGTCGCACACGCCTGGCCAAGCAGTGCAATCAATTCTTCCTCCCTGTTAAAGGCGGCACTTTGTCAAAGACGCAACCTTTTCTTCTTAATAGTGGGCTGAGGAACTGAAGGCCAAAACCATTTTAGTGAAAATATGCTACCATTCAAATTTTGGAATGCGATGTTTAAACGTTTGTCAGTTGATAACGTATGTATCAAGATCATGTTTTAAAGCCAAAATACCTACAATTTGTAGAGATTGTTTAGATCTGTATTGATCTGGTATTGTTTTGCATATCCCTTTCTGAAATGCATATCAAATATAAGTTAAAAAGTAATTATAGTTCCAGTCTCCAATATATTGCATTAAAAACACATACACATGAAGCACTATAGTGGTAATACACCAACAGTCACAGTATTACAGTATTACAAAAAAAACACACAAAACTGGAATACATTTGGAGCAATAACTGCAGATGTTCTTTGCTGTGATGGCAGCCTTTTCAGAAACTGCATTGACGTTGTGATAAAGTGCCATGACCGAGGAGCACAGATGATGAGATTTGTACTGAAAGGAACATCCGAATCCTTTCTCCTCTTGCATACACCTAATCACATCCAATAAGACACTGCGACATTTTCCCCTCGGAACGATGACTAACATCCCAATTCATTTTGTGCTGGAAGATCACTGAATATTCTGCTTCATTCTGTGTAGTCAATGATGATAGCTTTCATGTGTACTGATGTAGATGCTGTGCTAACATTACCCAGCCAGCTGTTCAGCTTCTTTTTCAAGAAGCCCAGTTTGGAGTAGGGATGGGCAGGATGGCAATACATTATCATTATTGTTTGGGATGCACAACTGTATCGGAATGGTTTTAGCGAGTCTCGCTAGCAGAAACCCATGCAGACACAGCGAGAATATGCAGACTCCACACAGAAAGGACCCTGGTAAGGACCCTATTATTACTATTAAAGCTTTCATTTATATTTCCCAGTTTCTACATCTTATACATTTTTATATATAGTCATCAGTACATAAAAAATAAATGACCACCGATTCCAGTAAAGGTGCACTAGCTACTGGTAACTAGAACTAACAATTATATAACAAGAACTAACAGAGGGTTTTTTTTGGTTGTTTCTCCACAAGAGCTGAGCTAATAAAAACACATTTTAGATCTCAGGTGGGAACCCATGCCTAGTAGCAAGTAGCTATATTTACCCACTCTAAGTTCAGAGGCTATTTTCACACCAACAGTTAAATAGCAGAGAAATTGTCTCCTGGAGAACTAGGGTTTTCACAAGCAAGAACACTGCTATTTAAAATAAAAACACAGAAACGGGTTCTCAGTCTCAATACTGGCTTACCTGAACAATCTCCTGTTTCTGCTCTACACAAGGTGACCTTTAAGGCCAGCATGCTGGAGACACTGCTGACATTCTACGGGCGAAATTGTGGTGCTCTTGTCGAGAAACACTGTAAATAAACAGCATTCCCCATATGCTGATGTTGACCTTAAGATCGTAATCTGCGTCTGCCTCCACACTACATTACACACTTTCAGATTCATGGTATGCGTCACCCCACAATTTCAGCTTCCGCTAAACCTGCACACTATTCAGCTGTGGATAATGTGCAATGAAAAATGTGGGAACAAAATGTAGAGAAAAAACAAGACTCAAGAAACCCATCACCACTCCTCTGCGGTTGGAAAAGTTTACAAAGAAAATTAAATGAAGGCTCTGGGATCAAACAAGGGAAATGATTCAGGAACTGTATCAGTGACCACTGGCAAATAACATCTGGAAGCTGTCACGAGGTTTGGTGGAGATTTTAGATTATTTGGGAGGAAAGCATGATGGGTAACATATTCTCTGTAAAGAAGCTTCAGTATATGTGGTAATAAGAAATTAGCTTAGTGCAGCACCGTTCTTCAATCTTGGTCCATTCCGATTTCCAAACTGTCTGCTTCTCCCGAGGAATGTGAGGGTTTCTTTAACGGACTCTGCAATTTGAAGATCCTTTGATCTGTTTTAAAAACTAGTGGTTTTACAGTTATATATTTGGGGTTCTTGTTTTATTGAACACCTCTCAATTCCTCTCAACATTAATCATCTAAGTTCTCTTGGTACACCACTCTGTTCTCATTTCCTTTAACGTTTGTGATGCCCTAGTGTCACTTCCAGAGAAGCAGCTCCTACTGTTGTACTTTACTGTAGGTTTTGTGTATTTGGAATCTCACACACCCACACTTTTCTTTCATTAAACATGACAAACTGAATTAATTAGTAGGGAAGACTGCAGCACATTGAACTGCCTATCATTCGCTGTGTATCTGCTGTTCTTGCTCCTCTCAGGTCATTCTGCAACATTTTCGAATGACAGCTGGCTTCTCTTTTACCTTTCTTATTATTAACTTGAGAGAAAAGTTAGTGCACCTGTCAGGGTTGTGGTTTCATGAGCTTTCTACTTGTCTATCATCAAAACAACAGTATTGACAGGGGTGTTTTCTAAGAATCTATTTTTTTCCCTTTTTGAGTGTCATTTAATAATTTCATCCCTAAGAACCTTCACCACTTCACTACAATATTTCCAACAGTAACCTCTTTAATAATGAGACTCGGTGCAATGTGAGCAAGAACTTCTTCATTTTTATTCAGGTATAACCTGTTTTATTTATTTTTACACTATTTATAATTATCGTAGCACATGTAGATATGATCACAAAAAAGACGCAGAACCATAATACATCCAATATCATTGTAAATTCATGTCTAAACATCTAGCCAATTTCCCTAATAACCGCCCCCCCCCACACACACACACAAATGTATTACTATTATGACAATAATATTCACTTAAATGATCAAATAGATCATGTTATGGCGATCGATACAGTTGCAGTTCATTGTATGTTAAGGTTTCATTGCTAAAATGCCTTTAGAACTTCTAAAAATCACTTAAAGGAGCTGATCCATTCATAGGAAATCATTTGAGGAGACATCAAAAGCTCTAAAGCACAGAATATGGAGGGTATGACTAAATAAAGGCAGATGAAGTAACAAAATGCTCAAGACTTAACTAAATCAATGCCTCAGACTTAAAAAGCAGATATGACTATAATTGCATTTCCGATTGCGTTTGTAAAACCAAGGAATGCCACAAGGTCAAGAAGAGAAAGTCCCCGAGCGCCGCATTTCAATTTAGCTGAAACGTTGCTGCTTTTGTTAGATGCCCGCAGAAACTCGGAGTGTATATTTTATGAAGAGCGGAGAATGTGATCACCCTTCAGGATATTACTGGGTTTCAATCTTTGATCTGAAGGATGTGTTTCTTTTTCTGTGTTGAGGCATGAATATCAGATTAAAAACGGCTCCGAATCGCAAGGCTCTGTTCTGGTTTATGTTTTATTAACGTGATGAACGGAGCGATGCTCATCATTATTTCAGTATTGTATTACCCTAATTCACGGCCTGAGGCGGAAATGCAGGGACGGCGGCACCAAAAAAGTCATAATGCGGTTTTACATGACCATTTTCCAGCCTCTCTTTATATCTTAAAATTTAACAGGCGCTGGTATATTTAAATAACCTCTGATCTGATTGGCTGAAACACTTTTACTATACTGCCTTACAAAGGCAAAAGACCCAGAGTGTGAAACTGAGAAAAATGACTTTAAAGTCTTTTTAAAGGTCAAGTTTGAGCTTAATTTTTTTATGTAGATAAATGTATTCATTATGACAACTACCTGGCAAAGTTTCAGTGTCCTACCTATCATACAGCTGGCTGGACAGTTGACTCCCACAGTTTCACACTCTGGAAAGTTAAGGTCTTTTGCCTTCGTAGGGCAGTATAGCTTTAGGGTAAATGGGTGGGGCTTAACGGCTGTGGGTTGAACAGGTGTATGTATGTAAATGTGTCACACCATCAATACAATTCATTCAAAACAGAGTTACTGTAACAGTTAACTTTTCATATAAAGAAACAATGTTTACATACTGCATTGATAAATGAGAAAATGGCTAACTCTTCGGTTTGAGTCTTCAAGCTTCTTAAAAATGTCCCTGATTGCTTCCATTTGCAGGCCTCTGAGCATAACTGTCCTTTTTAAATATTTACTTCCCATTTGTGCAAAATAATGCATCAGTATCATGATCTGGTCAAGGGTCCATTGGTTTGTTTTCTTTCCCATCCCATAACGAACAGAGTCTGTGTATCTTTTATGTCTTTTCCAGCTCCTTCATTCATCCATTTCTTGACTACTTGATCCTTTGTTGGCAAGAAGTGGTTCAAACAGACCAAAGCCACATGTTCAATTCTGCATCCTCACTATCAATGTTAATGTTTGTGGCCCTCCTTCTTTTTTATAGCCTTGCCATATTTCCACTCTTTCCTGTCTCTTCTATGAGTGCCATGCCTGCAAATCAAAGGTTCTTGACATTCCATCCACCAGTTATTTAACTTATTTATTTAACACATTATTGAATGTGCTTTACAGGAATACAAAATAAAATAAAATAGAATTAAATAAAATAATTCACTTGGTGAATGGGTTAAATACAGAGAACGAGTTTCACACTGTGTGCTGCGGCCTGTTCACGTGTGACTATTAGGGGCTGCTTAGCTTGACTTTATTTTTCACCACTAGCTGGCCACCTAGTGATTTGAAAAGATGCCAATTTGTTGCAAACTGTAAGGAACTGTGAAGGTAAGTGCACCTAGGGATTTGTTAACCCCTCTACCGTGGCAGAGTATGAGTGTTCTTAGTGTTCTATGAATGATATTAGAGAAATAAGCCCTTCTAACTCTGCCCAACTCAAAGTTGTAGCTGTGGAGCGTCTCTTTGAAAATGTCATAGTTGAAAATGCCTAGTTTAGTTTGCCTCCAGCGGCACTCTGCTTCCCTGCATTCTCTCTTCTGATTTGTTACTGCTGTGAAATTTCTCCACGGCACTTTGTTTACTAGAAATGGACGACACGAATAATTCCTATGGCCATCTGGAACCAGATTGCTTGTTGGTAATTGTTGAGGTTGCTCATTAGAGTGATGAGAGGTTGTGCTATTCCATTTTCCTGGGGACATTCCACCAATCCATGTGGGTGACAACGTCAAAGGATTTGTTGTAATGAAGCACACACTGCGTTCCTTTTCAATTATGCAGTGTATGTCAGCAATGATGTCCCTCGTTTCTTTTCTCAACCACACTCAGGTGTGGATCCTAATGTATGCCGATGTTGTTCAAATTCTGAAGCAACAAAAGATGCTGAAAATGCATTGAGAAAACAGAGCACACCGCAGTACACCAAACTATTTAAAGTACACCACATGCATGGAGTATCTTTCTCTCAGGTAGAAAAGGCGGTAACTTGGAAAAGAGAGGAATAAGAAGGTGAAAGAAAGGAGGAGATGAAATGGGAAGCATCTGACAGTAGAGGTAAAGGGAAAAGATGAACTGGGGAGCATCTGACAGTAGAGGTAAAGGGAAAAGGATTAAAAGAAACTTTCCTGATCAAAGCTGAACGAACACTTTTGTTGCTGCTGTGACCTTCCTTACAACCTCAAGGGAGAAAAACACTACAGCACTGTGATGCATATTTTTTTGTTTCAGAACATGATCTCAAGAGCCGTTCCATTCATTTAACACTGTATTAAGTTGATAGATCAACAAGACTTATGGTTTGTACCATCAGCTTTGTGAACATGACAGAGCAGAGCCATTTTTACATGTGAATTTCTGACAATGTCCGAAGAATCAGCTACACACATCAGCCAGAGTTGCCCTTACACACATATATGGCACTGAAGACAACACACTTACATAGTCAGTTTATAATTTGGTAATAAACATATGAGCCTCTTCTCAATCCTTACATTTGTTTGACAGTTTCTACAGAGGTTCCTGAATCTCTCTAGCTCTCTAGTTTCATTGCTGTCTTTGTGCAAATGACCCTCTTCTTCATCCTCAGGTATTTGTTTTCTTCCAGTTTCACTCCGGCCACGAACTCGCTAGCAGCATTCTCTGGACAATGACCTGTTCTGCTCACACACACTGACTTTTGTCCCCGGGGAAGCAGAGGGTAAAGTTCATTTGATATCTGGTGTGACATATTCTGACATTTGTGGTCACGCACACAGCTTCTCCAGACAATGTCTAGGAATGTTCAGGGTTGCGGTGCACATAAAACCATACTGCATGACATCATTTCAATTGTTTAATAGGGCAGAACGCCCCATTTAAACAAGGAGTAAAATCTCATTAACCTTCCAAAGGATTTTGAAAACCTTAAAAGGTGATTGCTCTGCAGTAAATACTCTTCATTTGAGCTGCTGAACACTGAGTTACACTGCCAATTAATTCAGCGTGAGCCAGGTACGCTCAACGTGACGGCGAATGTTAATGCTATTATTTACATATTGTGAAAAGTTACGACGCATGAGTTAACAGGGCCATGCTCTAAATGAGAGCAAATAAGTAACGAAGTTTACCAATATATTCACATGCTGCTCTTTTCAAAGGTCACGTTCTCATTCAGTATCAACTGTTTCTCTATGTACCACTACAAAACAGCAGTTTTATAGCATAGCATGAGGTGACTTTTCACTCTTTTCACTCTGCATGTACAGAATTTACTAGGGCTGGCTCAAACAGCATTTTACAGGCTTTGAACATTTGTTGGATATGCTTGAATACTCTCAAAATCACCCTAAAACGACATTCTATAATTTACTATATTTATAGTACACACCGGCATCAAAAATGTACTAAATATAATTATCTCATTCAAGTCATTTCTGTCATAAGTTCAGTAAACTCATGCTTACATTTTTGCCACTGCTGGAATTGGTTAAAGTCAGGGATCATGCTCAGAAAATCCCATTGGGCTGCTCCGTAGCCAACTGAAAGAGATGCTCTGGAGTGGCCACACATGAGCTTATGGTCATCCTGTCAGATGGCCATTCTCTGGAGAGATGGAGAGCCTTACAATAATTTGGGAAGAAATGGAGAGATGATCCAGAAACCATCCAACATCGGTACCTGATGCTCTAGAGGCTGAATGCAGTCAAGCTTTGCATCAATGTTCCAACATCTAGTGTAGCGTTTAGCGTAGCCTTCCTAGACAAGTAGAAGACACCTTACACCCTTTGATTTCAGAAGAAATGCTGGACAAGCAAGGACCTACAAATGTCTGGAGGCAGTGAAAATTCAGCCGAATTATCACTCATAGCTGAACGCTCTCTTGCTCTCTCTATCTCTCACACACACACACACACACACAGACACACACACACAGACACGCACACACAGACACGCACACACAGACACGCACACACACAGACACACACACAGACACACACACAGACACACACAGACACACACAGACACACACAGACACACACAGACACACACAGACACACACAGACACACACACACTTCCCATTAAGTGCTGCGTAAACAGTACCGCTGAGCTGCAGTGACTGATAGCTGAACGTAAGTGTGCAGATGGAGAGAGCGATTTGCCAAAGTGCAAAAAGGAATAAATCTCTGCTCTAGAAGAGGACAGAAAGGACAGAGGGGGTAAAAGCCACATTGGCTGTCTGGGTCCACTCCGATATTTGCATTCAAACATTTAATAAACTGCAGGTCAAGGAAAGGACTTCTGAAGAGCAAACGAAAACGGGTGAGAAAGGAGAAATCAAACAGATACAAAGAGCCACGTTAACAACAATCTGACAGTTTCTGCCTTTTGTGAAAACCAGAAACAAAACTGGACCTGCTCCAGAGCATATAATTATACTGGCAGCAGATTTTCTTGAGTCTAATTCTATCTACTAGCTTGGTCTCAGCTTGGTAGCCCAACAAAGCATCACTGTTGGACTCAACACACTTGGGGGAGGATACTAACTGCCATTTATTTTATGTCAGCTACAAGCTAGCATAATGTATGATGGGGACAGTCACATGTGGAACCTTTAGCTACATGGTGTGACGCAAGGGTTGACTGGGAAGTCAAACAGGTAGAGGTTTGTTAGCATATACCTAAATGCAAAATGAAACAAAAAACGAAATGACCTACACTCAAAACATCTCTTTACTTCACTGCCTGTTTTTAAAGTGCCCTCCCCTACTTCAGTGCAGCTGAATCTTGTTTTGGAAAGAAACTTGCATACTTGTCCTCTGGCTGTGACTGTAACTCTGCCTTTCAAGTGACACAATGGGCATGATATTTACAGGCTAGTGTTTTTCATCACTAAGAATTTAAGATGTTTATCATTGTTGCAGTTTCACATCTCTGTTCTTTATTTCTCAGATTCCTTTTCTTTATTTACTTTCAATATTACAATGACACAACTGTTAAAGTCGTTTATTTCAATGCCATTTTCCCCCTCAGCTCTGGGTTCACAGGCTCTCAGTGGTGTTGTAGGTACTGGCCTTTGATAGATATATTTTCTTCATTTTTATAGTCCCATGTGAAAGAAAACTCAAAGAGCACAGAAAAATGTAACTTAATTAATTCTCAAAATAACTGGATTATTCGATTGCCAATCTAATCAACAGCGTCAGCCACAAAGTGCAGTCAGCTCAAATAATTGCAACCAAGCAATTATGCAAATATTGCGACAGGCCAACCGTTAGTGAACCAAATCAGAGAAAAGATGCCATCCGTTATGCCATGTGAATATGATCCAAAAGAATGGACAGAAACACAGTCACCTTCGTCTGCACTTTGTAAGCAGAGCTGGACACAGATAACAGCAGCCGCAGTCTGGACCAGGTGAGGTCATTTTACCCGAGAGGCCTGTTTTTAAATGAAACTAGCAGCACAGCAAGGCATCTGAAAATCCAGACATAATGTCAAAGGGAGAAACAGAGAGATGAAAATGAGTGAGACTAAACCACAGGGGTGTACTTTTTCATATTTAACCCTTTTGCGCAGAGAGGAAATCCAGCTTCATTTGGAACGATTTGTACTGACATCATTTAACATTCATTATCTACTGTTTTACATGCAGCACATTGGTCATCGAGGGCTTAAATTGAAGAAGACAAATGGGCCAAGACATTCATTCACCTCCAGCCCTTTATTTCCTTCATTAAGTCTACATTTCAGAGAAAAATGTTAGAAAACCTTCAGTGAGTCAATGGATGGTGTGTTTAATTGGAGGTCATACACTTCATTTCCTGATTCTGCATGTTGTTGGGAATCAAAATCCAAAATTTGAAGCAGATACATAAAATTACACAGGAGCTACACAGCATTTTATAACAGGTACAAATAGGCGTTTCCAGGTGTCTCCAAAACCTCTCCAAAAGACAAAAACAAATTTCACCATACAACAAGGTGTGTGTGTGATATGTGTTTTTGACATTGTACAAACAAATTTCACTTAATTTCAGACTAATATTTACAATTCTTTCAAGAAAACCAATAAGGAGGCCCAATGCCTCTCCAAAACATGCTATAAAACCTCTCCAAACCTCTCTGCCGCCTGTTGAAACTCAGTCTTTTAGGGGAAATGTTAGAAAACAGTCCTGGCACTGTGCTATGCTGCAGGAGGGCATGGAGTTGACAACACTAATTACAATTAAGTAATATACATAATATTACAATGTATGCTAAAATGTAAAGCTAAATGCAAAGGCCAACATACCAACATACTGAGAAAATATTAATTTGCATTATGTGAATTTATAAGCATACAATTACTTACATATCAAGGACGATATCGAGTCCCTCCACAAATTTATCCTCCAAATCTGAATCTACGCTCCCAGTCTCCTCTCCTCGAAATCCGCCCCCACATCAAAATTACAGCATGTACCTCTTTCCAAGGACCACCACATTTTTGTGGTCTTGCCGTGATGCCAAAATCAGCCAAAATGCAAACAGAAGATATAGAACTGACCAAAATCAGCCAAAATGCAAACAGAAGATATAGAACTGACAGATAGCGCTTTTAAAAAATGGCGCCCGTGTCTCTCCTCCCGTGTCTCTCCTCTGCGCTACGAAAGCGTAACCGTGCGTAAAACACATGTGGATGTGAGGGACCGGGGGGGTACTAGTCATTACGCATTACCCTTGAAAACACATGGACAGACCAATTAGGGTAAATGACCCACCTGTTTTCGTAAGAAAGCATACTATTCGTTAAGAAAGCTGTCAACCACTTCTGGGAAGCCTGAGATTGGCTAGGAGGTGAAATTTGAGACCATTGAGAACAAAACAGGTGCTCTCGCCACTAGTGAAACGAATCGTATTTTATGAAAACTAGTTCGTTCACAGCAAATAACAACGCTTGAATTTTATAGAGGACATCTTTTGCTTTTGATCCATGTAAAATATTATGTGTAAACTTGAGCTGGGTGGTCGGAGAGAGTTCGTGAAGATCTTGTTGCTTTACTGTTTACTGAACACTACTTTTCTCCATGAAAAAGTGAGCAAGCTAATAAACAACACATCCTTGCAGCTGGAGTCAATTATTCAGATGGTTTGAATGTAAATTATTTTATTTTGAGTTTATATGATCTTCACTTGCTTCTTAAACATGTTTAAAGATCTCAGTTTTAAAACGAGGCTTCTTCCATGGTAAACATTAGCGAAATGCTAAGCTAGCTCAATATAGCTTTTTCTAGGTAAGTACTGCATTAGAGTTACCAAAATTACATATGGACATAGTTGATATATTAGTTAAAATGACAAGTTGGTTGTTTTTGCTCTATGTTGATAATTGGAGGAGCAGTTCACTTGTAAAGTTTAAATGTCAATAAGAAACCGCCCATGGGTCCACTAGAGGGCGCTTCTGCACAAAAGGGTTAAGCCCTCTGGACAGCAGCAGCAGAAAGTACACAGCTTCCCAGAAAAGCTACCCTGTCAAAAACCAAGCACTTGAAAAGGGTCGGAGTAGAAAACTTCTGAGTATCCGTATTTCTACAGATTATTAGGCAGCATCACAAAATTATTTCACTTGTTTCATGTGGACTATAAAGAATAGGACTGCAAAAACATGTATATTGGCTATTTCTGTTATTAATCAACTGGTAACTGAGTAATGAATCTAAACAAATTGAGAATTCTGACAGTGGTTCATACCGATTTGTGATCAGCCATTTATTTGTTCATTCTTTTCTGAGTTTCTTACCAGGGTCACGGGGGAGTCTATCCCAGTGCTCATAGGGCAAAAGGTTGTCAGTCTATCACAGGGCATTAAGACAGACAAACACACTCACACACACACACTATATTACCTAGGGGCATCTCAAACTCGGCTGACTTACCTGTACATGCCTTTGTACTGTGGGAGAAAACCAGGGCTCGTGCTGGTGCAGGCTCACACACACACACTCGCACCTAGGGGCATCTCAAACTGGACTGACTTAACTGTACCTGCCTTTGAACTGTGGGCGAAAGCACAATCCTTGCAGAAAAGACCCTCAAACTCCAGTACCTTCTTGCTGTGAGGCGACTACTTGTTGTATAACTGTGCCACCTGGATTATGATTACAAAAAATGGAGGTGATTACAGGGTGTGGGGGTTGGTGAGCCAGAAACTCCTCTTTAACCCTGCAAATGCTGTAAATAAATACATTCTGTGCTTCCCAAGTATAATAAATATGCCATCAAACAAAAGTCTGAAATGTCCGTTAAATTGAATATCTGCCCAGTGGTGGACGATTGCTCTGCCTGTCAAAGCAATTGTCTGCTGATTCTGATGTTACGCTGCATAGATGCAATTGATTTTTGCTCAACATTTCACACAAAGAGCTGAGTAAATCCTGTTAACCATAACTATGTAAGATCTAATCAGGTCTACTTGTGGTTGGTGAAGTGCAGGGTAATACCACTGTTCTCCACGCAGCAATCTGAGGTTTGACCACCTGTCTGGGCAGTCATCAATAAGCGCCCATTACGAAAGACTTCTAACATTACACTAGCTTCAGAAATAAGTTTCAGGCAAATTCGTAAATATTCCACAGTCAAACACGCAGGTAGTCAGTGTCTACGATCAGCTCAAAAACATTTCAGGACCACAGACAGCTCCCAACTGGCTAGAGGACTACAGAGCTTCTCAGTCTAAGTCCATCTACAAATTTTCCACAAGAACCAAAGAAAGAAACAGAATATCTCACTCAAAAATACTCTCAGTAAATATGAGGGTTAAGCATGGGACTGTCTCCAATTCCCCAGCGGCCCTGAAAGGGCAAGGCTGAACCCTAGAGCCTTAAGCTGTTCTGGATCTCAACACTTTAATCATCCACACAGCGGATCTATAGAACAAAATCAATAGTGACAAAAAGGAACCATACCCTACAGATTATGCAAATTTCTCCTGCTGGAACACAATTATAGAGCCAAAACCTGTGAACATCAACATCAGATCGATTTTCTGCATTTACTTGTATCTTACATTTTTGTGGTCAGGTAGTATTGTTATATATTGGCATGCACCACACCATACCATACCATGGAAGAGCTTGGAAGAGTTTTTGTTCTAAAATATCACAATCTGACACAGTCCCAAGTATTGCTCAGCCTTAGAGCAGAGTACAGCAGGGCAGAGTGCTGAAATGACAGTGATGACAGCCAGTCTGTAGAGACTGAGTGCCAAGAGAGAGTCTGCCAGCTTGCTCAGAAACACACATACATACACGCATGCACGCACGCACACACGCACACACACAACACACACACACACACACACACACACACACACACACACACACACACACACACACACACACACACAC
>JBBJLR010041795.1:0-12115 GCA_037577145.1 Brachypetersius gabonensis
GAAGCATGCTACTTCAATGTCTGTGCGAGGAACACATACCTGCTTCCTACCTTTATACCTGGCGTGCAGTCATTTCCTGTGCCTGTGGACTGCACGTGCCCTGGTGTGCGTGACACACACACACACACACACACACACACATACACACACAACTATCATTATGTCCATTGATCTATGCATTAGCTAAACACTGCAATGCTGATATGGAAAGTTAGCCTCAGTCTTATAATTAGCAACCAATTGGAATTGTTCTGCTTTTTGCTTTATTACTTAATTGCAACTACATTTAAATGATAAATTATATTTACTTTTGATTTATAGTCTGTTGCATCAGATTTAGTGGCAGAACTGCTGACTTGTTTTTGTTTGTTCTGATGTCAAGCAACGACAACTAATTTACAGTAATATAAGAACAATAAAAAGTAGATCATTACACAATAATAACATTTTCTTTTACTTGAAAACTAAATTGTAGTGGCTGAATTTCTCTGCTTGTTTTAAATAACCTATGAGTGAGAAATAACTCATATCGACATACACTGTGCTTTAGCTATCACAAGTCTTGACTGGGAGTGCTAAGGGTCATATATTCAATTTCAAGTGCATTTTGTGTAAAAAAATCACGAGAATTATTTCTGTCAATGGGGAGACTTTGGGGATGTTTGGTTAGGAAAAGACACAACACGTACACATGGTGTTCCTCATGACTGTCCTTTTCCCCATTCCTTCTGTATCTCTTCACAACACTGACCTTTAACTTATCCTTTCAAAATGTAATGACTCCCTTATTAATCAGAAACACACACATGTCGACTCCTGTCCTCCTATATAACAGGATGCTTGCCTTCTATAGTAGAAAATGCACTTAACCTCATTGAGATGTAGCGCACTTAATCTGCTCCTCTAATGGCTCTCCTCTCTTTATTAAGTGCACCCACCATGAAGCACAGATAGAGTTACTGTTTACCTGACTGTCGCTTTTAGAGGAAATATGCAGAACAAACTATAGGTCAAATGAGAGGGCAGGGGGTGTGAGTAATGTCATAACACCTGTTCCACAATCAAGGCCTGAGGCCACTCATATGCTTGTGTAATACAGGAAACTATGAGATGATAGAGCAAAGAGATGTACAACAGACAGAACAGAAAATCACCACATCTGCCAGCAGTATATTCGTATCCTCTTGCACTTACTGCAATATACTGCACAACATATCTTTTATAACTGTTACTGTCATATTTCTCTCAGCTTTACCAAAATATATTTCTGCACCTGATATTCCCACTGTGAGACAGAGAGAGAACATCATGAACAAACCTTCTGTCATGTCGTAGGATGGGGAAGGACAGTTTCAAAACCATAGTTTATTAAACAAGTAGTGAAAGTCCCAACTGAAAAACACACAGGACCCCTGTGTGAACTCTTCCAACATGTCTCCTCTCTCTTTGCCGCTTCTTTTCCCTGTGCTCTTCTCAAGTCCATCTTCCTTTCCAGCGAGGATACGGAACCTCCTTTCCAGTCCTCCACACGAACTCCAAGCTTCCTCTTCGAAGCCGCGGACCTGCATCTCGTGCCTCGTCCTTCTCTGCCTTGAAGATAGAACAGAGAGAGAGACAGAGAGAGAGATCCAGCCCGACCAGGCTGTCTGTCAAAAGTGCCTCTCGAACACAGAACTGAGAGAGAGAGACAGAGAGAGGGAGAGAGAGCTCCAACCAGACCGACTGTCTGTCGAATGTGCTTCTTGTGTATCACCAGCTGCTTCCCTCCAGCTCGCCGTGAGGCCTTCTCTTGGAATACGTGAAGCAGCCTGCGCTCTCTCCTCCTAGCATTTTTCCTAGACCAGCAGGGAGATCCACAGACACGCAAACCCCATTCCTTTGCTCCTGACTCACACCAGCACAGCTTGAGCACCAGGGTGATAGTCACTGACTCTATCCAATTGATACTACCCTTATGTTTTAACCTTCCCCTCAGTTTTGCCATCCAGCTTCACCACGGATGAAGAATGTCGGTGATCGCGCACTGTGACTGTGGATTGACTGGGCTTTATCCAGTCTTTCCACCAATCACAGTGCGCCACACACACCTAGTCTTGTGCTTCTAACTATGACCACCTCTGTGCAATCACCAGGTGCCTCCAAGCTCCTCACAGCCTGGAACCCACCTGCTGATTACACACAGGGATCCTGACACATGACTAACCCAAAAAAATAAAAATAAAAAAAAAACATTTTTTGTGTAAAATAAAAAAAACAACATTTTTTTCAAATTACATTTACAGCTTACCAGCATAACTTGAGGTCTGAATAAAAGTATGGTTTTAGGCACATTCAATGCCTTTCAATCATCATCAAGTAGAGTGTGATCATTTGTTGACATGGGGATTAATTACATATGTTGATAGGCGGATACTGTTTGTGGACAAAGTTAGGGTTAATTGATGAGGTGTTGATTTTGTTGGTTAAAAGGGGGAACTTCATTTGGTGGATGGAGGGTGGATTCCGTTTGTTGGAATACAAAACATTTGTGTGTGTGTGTGTGTGTGTGTATGTGTGCTGAAAAGCTCACTGTATTTCTTGTTAGCATAGTCAGTGGTATTCTACTCAAGTTAACGCATTAGTTCACTCTCAAGTGACAAACCTGCAGTCTTGACTGACTCTACACACGAGTTTGTGTATGTATGTGTAGACAATTGTGAGAGTGTGTTAATTTTATTGTATCTAATCAGTTTAGCTTAGTAGCAAGCAATGTAGCTAATTATGTCAATTAGCTGCAACAACACAGTCTAGCTCAGTAGCTTAGCATTTTAGACTGGGAACGCAATGATATGTGGTATTTACAATGTTGTGCAGTTTGTTACAGTTTCTCATTAGCCTCCAAGAGTTTTTTGGAGAGGTCACATTCAGCATTAGACACATTCAGCATTAGGTGGGCTTAAAGTCACTGAAGCAGCTTGAGTTTATTGGTGTATCCTTTTTGTCTGACTGACATTGAAGACACAGACAACATAGCTCTCTGAGATAAATGCCCCTCACATTTAACAGTAAAAGAAACTGCCATTTTAAGAGGAATTGCTCTACCACATTTAACCCAGAGCACCTTGAGAAAGGCCCACTCACAGCTGCTGTTTACAATATGCTTGTGGTTTATTTTCCCTTCCTTTGCAACAGCCTTCCTTGCACACACACACACACACACACACACACACACACACACACACACACACACACACACACACCAGCTTGGAGGGGTAACTTGCACTTCTCAGAAATGAGACAGAGATTGATTCCTTTGACCTTGTATTCTTCTGCCCTTTAATCCCACCTACCTCTCCCCCATCTTTCCCCATTTCTCTCTCTCTCTCTCTCTCTCTCTCTCTCTGTCTCTCTCTCTCTTTAATGCACATTTATAGCACTGGACATGTTAGCTTTGTTCCATTTCTAGCCATCTCTAACTTTATAATGCTGCTCTATTTGAAGCAGTAACCTAATGCTAACCATCCCTTTAAACTTTATTAGCACATTTTTAGTCAAATATTGCTAATTTAACCCGGCTAGCAATTGTTAGTTAAATATACTTAACTGCCCCTTCATTGGGCACACATTGGTAAAATATTTTTTTACAGAGGTGGAACCCGCTGCATGGGGGTTGGATGGTGGGGTGCTTAACAAAAGTATTCCAGCCTAGCCTTCACGTGACCATGAAAGAATGAATGAATGAATGGATGAATGAATGAAACTCACCTTAATACATTAGACTTGTAAAGGTAAACCTGTTACCACACTGTACAGTGTACACTGGACTGTTGAATCCTGCAGAATGTAAAATACCAATGTTACACCTACACTGGCTGTACTGTAATTCATGCAAGCCCATTTTCTTTGGTATGTGTCACGCACACCATTCATGTGGTGCGCAAGGCACACTGGAAATAATGCCCGTCACTCTGTATATAAACAAGGAAGTGGTATGCAATCAGTGCTCAGACGTCGGGTCCGTGCCTTCCTAAACTCATCTCATCTCCACATGGTCCACCTGACCCACTCACGGTCTGGACGGACCACCAGAACCTCATCGACATACAGCAAGCCAAACAGCTCAACCGCAGGCAGGCACTGTTGGCACTGCTGTGATAATAATGAGATTTGGTGCGGAGCTGAACTCTTTAATGACAACGCCTGGGCAGACATAACAGTGCCTGGTAACATGTTGAGAGAGCGCGTCTAACCTCCGCGCATGTGTAAAGTAAAGACTATGGTATCTGTGAAGTTTCAATATTACTGTGTGCACAGTCAATATTCTAGATCCCCTTTCTTTAGCTCATTTCCATTACCATAAAACATAGGGCAACTAAAGCAAATAAATGTATGACAACTGCGTTCCTTGCTTAAAAATAACTAAATAACTAGACTATTTTAATGCATAAAGCAAAATAATGATAATTATCATACTAGGAATGAACAAACCAATCATAACATATTATCAAAATGCAACCATGCTATGAACAACAATATATTAACTCAACAAAGAGACCTAATCTCTGTATTTAGGATTGGGTTTACTGACACAGCCCGAGCGTGTTCTGTAGAGATTGTCATTTATGGCCAAGGATGACTCAGTAGTTGGAACTTGGACCCTAGGATGCTCAGAGTCCATTTCCTGTTGTGTCTGACAGGTAAGAGTGATACACCTTTCTGAATTGGGGTTATTATCCTGAAACTCGTCATGTGGATCAGACTGAGTTGGGGCAGGCTCAGCCACAGGTAATATGTGTCTCCTGTTTCTCCTGTAGGTTTGTCCATCTGACTGGATCAAGTATGATCTGGGCTCATTGCATATCTCTTTAACAGTCCTTTGCGGTCATAATCTTTTGATGTTTGCAGCCTGACGACTTGTCCTTTCATCACTGGCTGGAGAGGTTACCTTGTCCTGTCATAATAAAGCTTCTGTGAATGCCTTTTGTGGAGAAGTTGAGCTTTTACTTCTTCAGGATGGCATATATCAGGTCCAAGTACATAAGTCTGTGTACTGGAGATCCAAGTTTGTTGTCACAAGGTATGTTTCTTAAATTCAGCAAGCTAAGAAAGACATCAGTTGTGTCTCTGTGAGATTTCTTCATTAGACTTTCGGGACTATGGACAGCTCTCTTGGCTAATCCATTGGACTGAGGGTACTCTGGGCTACTTGTTACATGATTGAAATCCCACTGTTTGGCAAAGTCTTTGAAACGTGTGCTTGTAAACTGACTGCCCTTGTCTGATATTAGAGTATGTGGTGCTCCGTGAACAGCAAAGTGACGTTTCAGTTTACCAATGACAGTAGCTGATGTCAGATCACGGAGGAGGTCAATCTCAAACCAGCCTGAGTAAGAGTCCACAAGTACCAGATACTGCTGGTTCTGCCAGTCAAAAATGTCAGCAGCCACTGTGGACCAGGGTAGCTCTGGAACTGGGTGCAAGTGCAGTGGCCTTTTTTTGCTGGTGTGGTTTAGTGCTATTACACACTGAGCATGCCAGTACTTCGTGCCACTGAGCACATGTCTTTTGTCATTGTGGGCCAGAACTCTATACCTCTCACTCTGCATTTAGTGGCTTCTGCACCCGGATGTCCCCTGTGAAGAATCCCCACATATGTCTTTTGTAATGAGAGGGGAATTACAGTTTTCTGTCCCTTCATAACAACACCCATCTCAATAGTGAGTTCATCCCTGAAAGGAAAATAGGGACGTGCTGCATGTGGGAGATTGTGCAGTCTGCTTGGCCACCCATGTTTAATAATGCCGCAGGATGTCTGAAGGGTCAGATCTGCTTTGGTGTGCTGCCTCAATTCCTCCAAGCGAGCAGACGACACATGACTCACAGACATTACATAAAAATTGTTCACTTCATCTGCATGTTGAGCGGTGGAGCAACTCAGAGCTCTTGAAAAAGTGTCAGCCAAGTGCATTTGTTTGCCACTTTTGTAGACAAGATCAATGCTATACTTTTGAAGCTTAAGCATCATCCTCTGCAATCTGGCTGGAGCTGCATGAATGGGCTGTTTTATTATCGTCACGAGAGGTTGGTGGTCAGTCTCAACAGTTATTTGCTTGCTGTAGATGTAGTCATGAAATTTTGAGCATGCAAAAACAACACCTTACAGCTCTTTTTCAATTTGGGCATATATCGTTTCAGGATCCATCAGGGTCCGTGAAGCATAGGCCACATGGTTGCCGTCTTGCAGGCACGCTGTGCCAAGCCCATACTGTGAAGCGTCGCATGTGAATGTGTCTGCTTTGTGAATATTGTAGTATGAAACCACCGGGGAATTTCACATGTGTACCTTTAAACTCTCAAAAGCACACTGCTGCTGTTCATGCCATGACCACTCAGTGTCTTTATGTGTGAGTTGACGTAGTGGAGCTGTGATGTCACTGTAGTTAGGGATAAATTTCCCAAGGTAGTTAACCATGCCAATGAATCTCTGCAAAGCTGAAATGTCTGTAGGCACTGGCATGTCGCTTATTGCCTTTGTTTTAGATGGATCAGCTTTTAAGCCTTGAGCAGTGAATACATGTCCAACATAGCTGACTTGATTCAGTCTGAACTTGCATTTGAGAGGGTTGAGTTTTAGTTTTACCTCTCTGGCCCGGTTGATCACTTTTCTCAGGTTAGCGTCATGTTCCTCAATGTCTTTGCCTCCAATTAGTACGTCATCCAAGATAACGGCATTCGCAGGAACCTGTAACAAGCAAAACATGTGCCGAAAGTAGTAAGCAGGGAGGATTTGTGGTCCAGGGAAGTCTGCCAAAATGAGTTCTTAGCATCTAAAACTGAAAATACAGTAGCATTAGCCATTTGTGAGGAGCCATGATGGGCCACCAAAAGCTCTGGGGTGGCAAGCACAGAGGAGCGAGCCCACTTGAGAGCTTCTTGGCGGACTCCACTGGGCAAGAATAATCGCCCAGGAGGTGTATTGGTCGGAGGATGTTCCAAGGCTTGCCCCTGGTGGACTCTGTCTTCTAACCTCCACCGGAGAGGAGCCAGAATGACTGGTGAGGGGAGGACAGACGCGGGGTCCGCCCAGGGACTCTCTGTCTTATACTGGCGAGAGAATGCATCAACTTTTGTGTTCTTAGACCCCGGGTGGTATGAGAAATGAGAAATGAAAATTAAATTGTTCGAAGAACAATGCCCACCACGTCTGCCTGGGGTTGAGTTGTCTGACAAGCCGGATGGATATGAGGTTTTGTTGGACCATCCAGACTGTGAATGGATCACCACCACCCTGGAGCCAGTGATGCCATTCTTCTAGAGCCCAAGTGATGGCCAACAACTCATGGCCCTCTACCCCGCATAGTTGCTGTGTGGGATTGAACTTTCTAGAGAAGAAACTACAAGGATGTAGTTTCTGATCTGTACCTTGCTGTGAGAGGACAGTTTCTACACCCACATCAGAGGCATCCACCTTGACAACTAATGGCTTGGAAGTATCTGGGTGCAGGAGGATGGGAGCACTGGTGAACTGGTTGCAGAGGGGCTTGAAGGCTTTGATGGCATGAGGGTTGAGAGAGAAATGTCCAGAGTGAGGTTTGGTGAGGGCAGTCAAAGGTGCTGCAGTTGAACTGAAGCCCTGAATAAATCACCGATATAAGTTGGTGAACCCCAGAAAACATTGCAGCTGTTTAAGCTTTATGGGTAGGCACCAAGAAAGCACAGCCTCCAGCTTCTGGGGATCCATAGCCACACCCTGTGAAGAGATGACAAAGCCAAGGAATGTGGTGGTGTGTTGGTGGGAGGCACATTTTCCAACTTACAGAACAACTGGTGGGCCAACAACCTCTTCAGGACAGCTCTGACATGCTGGGTGCTTTATTCAATGGTAATGGAGTATATGATAATGTCTTACAGATAAGCAAAGCCCCATTTCCACAGCATGTCTCTGAGGACATCATTGATGAACTGCTGAAAAGCAGCTGGACTGTTACACAATCCGAATGGCATATTGAATGTTTCATAGTGGCCGGTGGGGGTTATAAAGGCTGTCTTCCACTCATCGCCCTTTCTGATGGGGACCAAGTTGTAGGTGCTCCGAAGGTCCAGTTTAGTGAAGATGTTGGCACCTGGGTGGTACCACGCCCGGCTGGAAGTCAATGGTCAGGTCATACGGGAGGTAGATCAACGTGGAGGTAGATCAATGGCCCTCTTCTTGCTGAAGACCCCCACCCGGTCACGATACGGGATGGGAATGGGCTCTAGGTCCAACTGAGAAGCATAAGCCTGCCCCCAAATCCAGAAAGGCAGTAATTACAATCTGTTGGTGGCCCAGTTGGAGACTTACCTGAATGGTGAGGCGGGAAACGATCGGAAGGCAAGAGGTGGCAACCAGCAGACCAGGTTAGTTAGTTCCTCCACCCATTCACCTTGTCTGACCATTTCCCGAATGGAGAGGCCAGACAGCTCGGTAATGGTCAGGGAGGTACGATAGACGCACAGGCCCTCGCAATAACAATGTTCTCTCTCCGCCACTGACAAGAGGGTGCGTCCTATCTTCCTTGAAGTTTATATACTTGCCAGTGCCAAAAGATAGCACAGATTTATAAGCATGGCACTGAATCCCAAGACTGGAACTGCACTTGCGCAGGAGGGCATGGGAGCACATCTCGATGGGTAGCATGTTCCGACAGAACACTGGACCAAGTCATGTGGTGGGATTAAACAATTTTTTTAACGTATTATTTTTGCTGTGATCGAAATTAACATGTTAATTTGACACCCCTAATATATATGATAGCATGCTGCATGGCCCTGTGAATGGAAATCATTTGCAAATCATGTATCATTGGAGTACATCACATGTAAAATATCATCTTTTTTTAATTTTATTTTTTATTTTACCTTTATTTATACAGGTAGTCCCATTGAGACTCAATGTTTCATTTACAAAAGAGACCTGTTACATACAACATAAAACAAGTACACAATAAAAAGTACACAATAAAAGAAACTATAAAACAGCTAATTTAGCCTAATACAGTCAAAATCAGAAACAAGAGCAGTCTACCATTTTTGATTTCACAAAAAGATGTGTACGTCTTTTAAAATCTGCAAGTGGAATAAATCGAGGAAGCCTCAAATGCTTTTGTTATGTATTCCATGAAGATGGTGCAGAAAAGGAGAACGCCTTCTTTCCGAGTTCTGTACGAAATGATGGAACGATGAATGTAACAATGTCTTGAGACCGCAGACTATGACTAAACTGTTTCTGTAACATGTACTCTGATAAATAAGATGACAGTAACCCAAAAAATAGATTTATAGATAAAATTATACCAATGAACCATCCTGCGTAAGGCCAGTGAAGACCAGTCTACCAGAGAATATAAAGTACAGTGGTGTGTAAGGTTTACAACCAGTTATGAATCTTAATGCCCCATGATAAGAAGAATCCAACAGATGAAGAGAATGAGCAGAGGCATTCATATAAATTATATCACCATAATCCAGGAGGGGTAAAAAGGTGGCAGCAACAAGCCTTTTCCTTGCGGTGAAAGAGAAACATGATCTGTTTCGGAAAAAGAACCCCAACTTCAACCTCAGTTTCTTTAACAGGTGGTCAATGTGTGGCTTAAAAGAAAGATCTCAATGCAAAGCGTTTAGGAGCAAACCCAGAGTCAAAACAGCCCCTGAACCCATTTAGATAAATAAATCTAAATGGAGTTTATGTTCCAAGAGCACCTGCGTATAGTGAAAAATCACTTTGTTGTGATGTCTATACTTACTTTATTTAGATAACTGTTGGAAATTGGGGGAAAACAGTTTAAAACACTAAAAGACAAAGACAAGACACAGAGCAGTCACAACATGCTGCAGCAGAGAATCGGGTCTGTGCACTACATAACGTTCTCCCCAATCTTAACCCCAATTTGTTATAGGGAGACTAGTTAGGGAATGGAACTCGCAAAAGCATCTGCTAAATGTAAATGTAAATATACAAAACAATTATGTACCTTCCCCAATACAGCCTACTAAATGCTTATGCATCATAATAAACAAAAACATTTTGGAATATTTTTTATTCATGTGTCACTGATAAATCAAAAAGGCCATGGACTTAGAACACAGTATAACTTGCCTTGCTCTCTCTAAGTGGATGTTATGGCCATCTGTTGGCAGTTGGGGTCTTATACAAGACCGTTGAGCCATTCAGTTACCTTGTGTCCACAGCAGTTCTCAGATTAAGTGCCTGCTGCAGTTACCTTCCCAGCTTGGCAGTATTGTTAATTTGGGAGGTCTAACTAGCAGGTGGGGGATTTGCCAGTTAAAACTGTGGAATAAACATTCCTGTTGAAATCAGTGCTGGTTATAACTAAATGGTTGGTGGGTTGAATTGTTAGTTGGTCTAGAGCATTTAGGATGTATTCATAGAGTGTCATTTACAGTGTAAGGTTTATGAATAAGGTAAATGTGAGATATGTTAGTATCCCCATCTACAAAACAAGAGTAAACCTCGGTCACATGAGCAATAGGTGGGTGTGTTTGTGGGTGTGTTTGCGTGTGTGATAGCCATGCTTGATAAGGGACCTCTCTCACGAACTGTTGTGGAATGAGAAGTCAAAGGGTCACACCCTGTTGCAGTATGTGTGTGTGTGCTGCATGATGTCTAAATGCTAATGTCCCTCTGCCTGAACATTACAGGCCACCCTAAAGCTGCCCTCCTACCATGAAAATAGAATAGTATTGTATTCTTTCAAAAAAGGACAGAGAGTCACTTTGTTGTGTTTAGAGTTGAGACTCCTGGAAAGTATTTGAAAAAAGGAAAAGCACAAAGGATGCATAATGAAAAGTATACCAAAACACGAAAAACATTTGTAAGTCAATTCAGTGGCATTTAAACCTTAGAACATAAATATAAAGTTATTGCCAGTAGCAACAAAGATTCTGTAGGAAGTACTAAAGCTAAATTCTCATGCCATGTTTGTAAGTAGAAAAGGAAATACAATTTGTATTTGAGAAGTCAGGATATTACTATAAGCACGAGCCCCGTCTAACTGGTCGTGGTGGTGATGTTGCAACTATCTACAACGACGTACTCACTGTTACTAAGAAAACAAGTCCCAGGTTTAACTAATTTGAAGTACTTATCATTAACTTTGCACTCAAAGAGATACATAAACCCTTGCTATATTTACAATGGCCACCGTGTACAGACCCCCGGGGCCATATGCCGATTTTCTTAAAGAGTTTGGACATCTTCTTTCAGACCTACTGGTTAACTCTGACAAAGTGCTGATAGTAGAAGACTTTAACATTCATGTAGATGATCCTAACAACGCTTTAGCACTCACATTTATGGATTTACTAAATTCCTTTGGGGTTAAACAAAATATAAATGGAGCAACTCACCGCTTTAATTATACGCTAGATTTAATTATATCCCATGGTATATGTATCTCTAATATAGAGATTTTACCTCAAAGTCATGATCTCACAGATCATCACCTCCTGATATATACTCTGTAAAACAGATTAAAACATTCACAAGTAATCTGCCGGATTTGTCCCAATTTCTTATTAGACCTCTAAATGCAGATGATCTAGATGAAGTGACTAGAAGCATGGTGCACCATTTTTACCAGTACATTAGACACCGTTGCTTCCAGCAGATTAAAAAAAGTCAGAGCTAAAACACCTGCACCATGGTACAATGGTCATACTCACACCCTAAAGAGAGCAACCTGCAACCTTGAGCGAAAATGGAGAAAAACTAAATTAGAAGTTTTTAGAATTGAATATAAAGACTATAGACTATGGTTCAGCTATAGACAGTTTCTAAAAGCTGCTAGAACCAAGCATCTGAGCCAACTGATTGCAAGAAACCAAGACAATACCAGGTTCTTATTTAGTACAGTGGCACGCTTAACAAAACCTATGATGCCTGCAAAGAGTATCACATCTCAGTTTAGAAGTGAAGACTTTATGGACTACTTCAATGAAAAATCAATAGTATCAGGAATAAAAAAAATAACCTCTAATACCTCTAATAGCATCCCATAATCCAGTTCAGTCTAAAGCTTCACATTTAGATTTTCAGTGCTTTACAGGTATAGGACAGGAAGAGCTGTATAAACTTATC
>JBBJLR010041805.1:0-12114 GCA_037577145.1 Brachypetersius gabonensis
TGTGTGTGTGTGTGTGTGTGTGTGTGTGTGTGTGTGTGTGTGTGTGTGTGTGTGTGTGTGTGTGTGTGTGCATGCAAGAAGGAAGATATGGACTTAATAAATCTATGTCCAGCCTTGCCCTATGCCTCTCTATAGGGAGTCTGATGTGAAGAATGCATTAGCGCTGTATCTATGCTCTGTGTACGCGCTTCTATTCTGTACATGTCAAAGGGAGTCATCCGATAACATATACAGAATATCTATCTGTGAGAGCCTGAAACACAAGGCTAAGTGAAAATTAGGATTTATGCTTAGTCAGTTGCTCAAGATAATTAAGCTGTGATAGTAGAGGAGCTTCCCCTCATGGCAAAGGTTTTTGATCTTTAAAAAAAAAAACTCCTCTTTTGCCGACAACAAACTCACCGATGTGCTTGGAGGCAAAATCAAAGCAGACCTTGCTCTAGTGCCAGTTCAGGACAGCAGTCTGACCTATCAATATCTGGCAAAGTGTCTTAATTACACTGAACTGGGGCTCTGTTTGAGAACACATACTAAATGATCCTTTCTGTATCAGACATCGTGTTTTTCAGGGAATAAAAGGGTTAAAGAGGCTTTGCTGGGGAAACACTACATAAGAACCACTTTTTTGTTCTGTAAAGCTGTGCTTCTGCAGGTCCCTTGCCTTGCACATTTTAGCTTTTTCCCTGCTTTGACACAACCACTTCAACCCAGAAAAGACTTGTTAATTAGCTGATTAGGGATCAGGTGTGTTGGGAGTATGAAAACTAAAATGTGCTGAGCAAGGGGTCCCTCCACGATCAGAGTTGGCCTGAAGGATGATACTGAATACTGGATGAAAAATAACCCTTTTAAAGCTTAAAGAATGACATACTCTAATAGTTCCACACCAATTAAAGGATATAGGAAGTCCATTTAAGAACCATTTAGGAATCTTTATTTTCTAGAGGGAAGGCAGAGAAAAGAGACACTTTTCGTTTCCTTCAGAGCCTATCAATTGCGTGCTTTTAAATGATACTTTGTTTGTTTGTTTGCTTGTTTTTTCGATTGAAAGATCCTTTAGGGAACTAATATTGGTTCTTCTATGGTACATTTTTAATAATGTGCAAGCCTTAACAATACTGTGTTTCTAATATCTATGTTGTAGCATTATTAACCAGTTCATGCTACAAAATCAACGAACACAATAAAATCCTAATTTAACAGTACTGCCCATTACTTGGCTATTAGTGAAAGTGGAAGAACTCAACACCTCCCATCAAAGTAGAACAAACTTCAGCAGAAGGAATATGAGCCAATTCATCATCTAACAGGCCTTCATACATCATATACTTTTGATTGAGTGGTAAATAGAAAGCCTTTTAGCATCTGGTCTCTGTTGAGTTGATGGAATACAGTTACCGTACTGAGTAATCAATAATAGATGCCAAATGTGTAGACAGTGTATGCATTAAGCATACAGAGGAAGCCATTACTCCACCCATGCAGCTAGCATGCTAGAAGACTAAATTATAGATACTAAATCCAGGGGAAAAAATCGGCTAGTTTAAATAAGGCTGAAATATGTTATTCTATATGTGCTGAGTGCATAAAGCAGGCGAAATATGACTAATCTAATTTGCTTTCACCATCTGTTTTGTTCTCACCCCTCAAAGCTGACAGACACAGGGATCTGTGGGAAAGAGCAGCCAATCAGAGGCAAAATAAACAGTCTTTATAAAGAGCAGGTGCTCTGAGAAAACAACCATTACAGCTAAATGTTAACGGTTCTTTTTCCCTGGCCAGCCCCTCACACAATGCAGTGTGATTAACCTCAAGCGTAAACCTTGTTCAGAAAAAACAGCTGCTCTAAATTTAAAGAGCATGGAGTGGATCTGCAGGCCGTGACAACACAGTGTTGAAACAATGCACAGCTGCAGGCTATCAGTACTAGCAATTGCCCAAAAGTCCTTCAGGCTGACACCCACAATCACTACTGGAAGCAAAAAAATATCATAGCTTCATACAATTATTGGCCGTCATTCGTGGTGGATAATTGTCTGACATTTATGCTGCCACATACTGTAAGTGTCAGTGTGGCATTATGGAAAGGTCACAAAGAACATACCTCAATGTCCAATGTGGCTCCAGCCAAGCCCATATGCACTGCTTCAAGCTTCAACAGCTGCGAAACTGAAGCTTCAGTTTTCCTCTTAGCCTTCTTTCTTGGGAGAGGGCATATGCCATGTAGAAAGAGGGCTTGTTTCCTCTTTTTTCTTAACTGATGAAATAAATAATTCCCAGTATCATCATCTAGTCTTTTTCATCATTATGAACCTATGTGTAAAAGTCTACAGAGGACTTCTTTCCCAGTCTTACCCCGCAGGTATGATAATGGAGCTGGAATCATGATGAAACCCAACAAGTTCCAGACCTATAACAGCTTAGCCTGTCAAGGCTTGTCTCTTTCCAACACCGATATCCTGCAGATATACTGCCAGCTGTACAAGAAGCATCAGCAATTAGTTTTTTCATGAGGTAAAACTCCAAATTTACAGGCCAGCAGTTTTGTGGTCCATTGGCCGGCCAAGACCATGCGATCTTAGCTCTGTTTCACTGTGTTGCAATTCTTATGGCTCACAGAGAGACCTGTTGTTGGACATGTGTGCACAAAATGTAGAAAAAAACTTCAAACAAAACTGTAGAGATGAAAAAAATCTGACTCAATAGAGCGGTGCAAAAACCTCTTTTTTTACTACTGCAGAAAAATCCTTGTATTATCTCGTCTAATTACTCTCCAGTTTAACAATGTTCTCATTCAGTGCTGTGCAGTGTCCTACCCTCTGAATGGCTTTTTGTCTGTTGGCTTTCTAATGGCATAATCGTGGGGTAATATTTATCCGGAGGAAATGATACATAATTGACGATAATTGATGATTCAGTTATACTACAAAGTCATTTTTTTCATCAAATCAACGTGTGAATTTTCAAAGTTGACCAATTTCTTACTTACCTTATCTGGTGGTTGCTTTCTTTACTGCGTATGGACAGGGAGCTTCTGCATTTTCAGCTAGACCCAGGCGAAGGCTGATCAGTCGGTGCCGTGCTAATCAGACGGGGAACGCTGGCTCCCAGTGAGACGAGCTCCATCCCCGTGGCAATAAAATTCAGAGAGGAATCCCCCGCCTCAGCGTCCGAGCGGACCGGGCTGGTGCGCTGTCCAGCCGGAGTGGTGCTGAAACGCTCTCCGAGAGCAAGTGCTGTCCATCTCCCCAACACCTCCACTCCATTCACTCAATTCACTCTCTCATTACAGCCGCATTGTGCTCACAGTCTACACCCCTGGTGCGTGCGCTCGGGCCAGCCGGTGAGGATGGTCGAGGTACCAGTGCAGAAATGGGGGGCTGCGCTAGTCAGTCGATGGATGCAGTGCTTTCAACGCCCACATGCTCCACTCGATCATTAACACGACGCAGCCCATGCCAAAGTACTCTGGCTCAAATAAAGGCTTTCTGAAGACCACCAAAGGTGATCAAACACAAACACATTAATCACACTCGGTGTTTCTCTGAAGCCCGTGGAGTTCAGATCCGTGCGTAATGAATTCCTCCTTTCAGGCATTAACCATGGGCGGGGGAAACATCCCCAGTACTTTCTTGTCGTGACCAAATTTCGATACTTTCTGAAGAGCCTTTACTTACTTAAACGTAACAAAGAATGCAACTACGTCATTAAAAGACAAAGCGAGAGACAGTATGCTTACTGGTCGATAAAGCTAAATCAAGCACTCCCACCATAAGTTTCTGAATATATTTATAAGCATTAATAAGTGAAAGAAGGGGGCTTCAGAATAAGCCAGGCCATTTCAGCAGTGCAGGAAACAGAGGGTCATAATAAAGGGTTCTGTTCCAGTCCCACAGATCATTTTTTAGTCTGAAATGGTTCGACGTGTAGGCGTGTTCCAGCACTCACGAGTCCTCCAGTCCTCTGAGAACTGCACGCGCTACCAGCGCGAGAGACTGCCGCGTGCAGCGCCATGCTGACACCTAGCGGTGCAATACCTGCATGCGCACATTAATTAACTCGCTCCGTCCAGTTTACTCAGGACAACCTGGGCTTGTTGCAGTTTTGTTAAAATCTTGGCGTGATCGTGGATCGAGACTTTGTGTCCAAACGAGACTTATCCATGCCTTTATTTTCTGTGTGGTTGACTATTGCAATTCTCCCCACTGGGATTCCTCAAAAGTCCATTAGACAGCTCCAGCTCATTCAAAATGGTTCTGCCATAACCAAGAGAAGAGAGCACATCACATTCTCAGCCCTTCGCCCTGACTCCCAGTGCAGTACATTAACATAAAAACATCTCTGATGATATGTTTTAAGAATATATATTCCTGGTAGGTCTTTTAGATCTGCTGGAGCTGGTCAGCTAGTGGTGAAAAAAGCAGAAACGAAACTATGCTATCTGCTGCAGGTACAAACCGTCCATCAGTATCAGCTTTGCACCAACTGTAGATTTAAAGCTGCTGAAAACTGCACTATTTTCCTAAACTGTCTTTTAAACATTTGCACTTTTATCGCACTGTATGTATTATTTTCTTTTATTTTGTAAAGCACATTTTTGTTCCAAAACCTAATTTGTGGAGTTCATAGTTGCCATAAGACCACAGAAAATATTCCAAAATTATATCATGATATCACAGTATTCTGAATCAACAAGAAGCTGATTCAAGAAGAATTCTACAGATTCAGATTCTGAGCTGATTTCACTTTAATATAATATGCTGGCAGCCGCGATTATCCTTTCATATGCATATGTGAATGCTTATATAAACAAAAACAACTGCAACTGGCCTTGCTTATTTTTTAAAATAAGCAAAATAAATCTAAAAAATATCCAGTATACACTGCTACATTTGTAATACTTTGTTTAAATCTACATTTTTTGCTCATTTCAAGAAATCTTACCCCGTAAATATATTGTCCCATTTGAGTTTCTTTATTTTTTATTCATGAAACATCTTGTTTTTAGTCAATTTTCTCTAGTTTTTATAAGTTGCACTGAGTTTACTTTATGCGGGTCTCATATAGATATTCTTAGCATCTCTGGCCTAATAAAGCATAACACAGCCACAAGCAGCTGCACTATTTCCTTGTAAGATCTGAAGTGTAACAGATTCTAATAAAATGAAGAAAACAAACACTATCATTGGTGTCTAGAGAACTACATTTATTATACAAAAAGTGTACATATTAATACATCTTTATATTTATCTTCCTTAGGATTCAGTTAGAACTTTATTGACTCTTTCATCAAATTCAGCAACCATATGACCCCCTATTTATATCTACTTTTTTATTTGAAGCTGCAGATTACTTTGGCCAAATTCCTCCAGGCTGACTTCACTGTAAAATTTCACACACAGCTTTGGTTTGGAATGGAGTCTTCAATTAACTTAGTCTGACACCTTAACTCTAGTGTGAATGCACACACCCAGAAACAGTTCTAATCCTGTCTGCACCTTTAGTACAGCCTGTGCATGTTCAATTACTGTATGTCTATGCACTTGGAAATAATTGTTCCTAAATGGTTCTTGTCTTGAATATATGGTTCTACAAATAATGTTTCATTGTTATTGAACCTCAACATCATGTACAGGTTCTCTAAACTTTGTAAATGTTTTTCTGTTTGTCTTTTAAAGGACCCTCCAGTAAAAGGCCCTTAAGGGAACAAGAAATGGGTTCTCCTGTGCCATCGCCCCAAAGAACCCATGCTTTTTTCTCTCTAGTAATATATAGGACTTATCCAGCTACATCATTTAAATGTTTTCAAATACATCTACAGTTTAGTAATATTGTTGAAAAGTTCTTCATGACAACAAAAGTGACATCGCTCCAAAAAAAAACATCATGTTGTTTTGTTTTTAAGTTTTCTTGCACTTTTCTAACCTTTTTTTATTATGACCATGGATAAACTTTTTGGATGGGATACATGTGTTGAAATCTGAGTACACCCCTTTGTCAGCGATTGTTGTATACAGTAACCCCAAAGTTAAACCCCACACACTCCTGGATATTTACATCTCTTAAGGTTGATTCTGTGTTGTTCAGGTATTAATCTTAAAGAGGTATTCTGCCTTAAAACAAGAGCTGAATATGCAATCTGTCTAGTTATTATGATGTGCTTACATCAGTGGTTCCCAACCTGGGGTCCGGGTCCCTCTTAGGGGGGCGCTAGAGATCACAGGGGTGCACAGAATTTTGTCTGCAATGAGTTTACCAAAATTATAATTGTACACATTCAATTCATAAAGAGAGAAATGTGTTGTGTGTGTGTTTGTGTGTGTGTGTGTGTGTGTGTGTGTGTGTGTGTGTGTGTGTGTGTGTATAAGAGTATAAGAGCAAAAACCTATAACCACTATTTAATTTTTGCAAATAAAAGTTTGTATTAATCACTTTATTTTTTTGTGCGTCTATGTGGGTAGGAGTTGGGGGGCCTGGCTTGTCATGGACACAGGCAAGGGGGCTTCAAGGAAAACAGGTTGGGAACCACTGCCTGTTTAGATTTGTACTTTTACTTATCTTCATTATGTTTCTGTTTGGTATGACTTTTGTTTTGTATGACAACGACTTGAAGTACAGTGTTCCACAAGAGTTGCTAATCCAGTTCCGTACTGCAGTCACTGAGTCTGTCCTGTGCTCCTCCATCACAGTCTGGTATGGAGCAGCCACTAAACAGGACAGGAACAGACTGTAGCAGACTGCACCGGCAGCAGAAAAGATCATCGGTGCCCCCCTCCCCTCCATCCAAGACCTGTACCACTCAAGAACCAAGAAACAGGCAGAGAAAATCATCACAGACCCCTCACACCCTGGAACACGCTTCTTGACTTTCTGCCCTCTAGTAGATGATATAGAAGCCTGCAGACCAGTTCCACCTGACACAGGAACAGTTTCTTTCCCCTCGCCATCTCCCGCCTAAACAGCTGAACTGTCACGCTGCTTCACACTACAGTACTGCAATTGCACTTTATGTACACTCTGTTATTAATTCCTGCAATCCTGTATTTTTTGTGTATAAGATTTAGATCCATAGTTCTATAGAGAACTACTCTTTTGAATGAGATATGAACGTGAATGAGACATAAGAGATATGAGTGCAAACACTCATTAGGAAATGTGAAGAATCTCCACATAATGGGGCACTTAAAATTGATTCCTAGAGGTGTACCTCCAAGTAGACCTTGATTTTGATGACTGTAGGAGCTCTTATGTTTCAGGTTAACAGGGATTAAAGAGGTTATCTTTTAAACTCGGCACTGAATCCCCATCTATTGCCTTAAAGACCACCACAGGAGGTCATCACACACCAATATTTCAAGGGCTTTAAGGTCTAACTACAAACACAGTGGACGTGAGCAATTTATAGGAACCTGTAGTGCTGAGGGAGAAGATGAGGACTATGACAGAATCCAATATGGCAAGGCAATTTTGTCATAAACAACACCTAACCAAATTAATCTAAGAATATTCAGAGCATGCACCTTTTTATTCACTCTGTGGTGACTTGATTATACAAAAACCTGCTTCAAGGTTCATAGTAATCAGTTGAGTAAATGGACTGAAGAAGCTGCATATTTTTATGGGAATGTGTAACATGGCATTTTTGCTGTGCTGTCTGGCACCAGTCATGAAAAATACAATAGTCTTATTTTCGTGCACAGTCACATGATGCTGCACGAATGCCACATCCCAAGCGCTCTGCAAAATTAAGGAGTGTTTGAAAAAAGGTGCTGCTGACATGTTCTGGGTGTGCATAGGTTAATATGGTTTTAAGATAAAAAATGAGCTAACCTTTCTCTTTAAACTGCACACAAACCTCTTTATTCACTTTTAAAGGCATGTTGCTACTAAACATAGGCCTCGGAGTTTTGTTTCTCCAAGCATTTTTACAGCAAAGCATAGCTGTCATCACAGTGACAACCTGTTCTATGTGTGTGCTGAATAAGTGATGGGGTGCGGAACTATCTAAAGCAAGATTAAATTTGCAAACTGTCTGCTAAAAATGTCAACTGTCAGAGAGAGAGAGTGTATGTGAGAGAAAGGGAAAAAGGGAGAGAAAGAGAGAGAGTATGTGAGATAAAGAGTGAAAGAAAGAGAAAGAGAGAGAAAGAAAAGAGAGAGAGAGTGAATGAGAGAGAGAGAGAGAGTAAGAAAGAATTAGAGGGAGAGATAGAAAGACAAAGAGAAAAATGGTTAACCTAATATTAAGTCAGTAACAGAAATGTGATTTCCATATAAAGGCGACACTAATATTAGCGTAAACAGCTCATCTGTGAAGGTTCACTGTGTTCACTGGCTTGTTTGGCCCAGATGCTGTAGGCTAATGGTGCTGTTCCATTACTTGCATATATTACATAAAGGGCCCTCTTGTGGAGATTTCCAAATAAAAAAAGAAAAACAGAAGAAAGCTGTTCCTGCGCTATGCTGCAGTATGAAACGCTATTTGCGTCCAGAAGAACTGTTGTTGCTTGTGAGACAAAAGTTTTTAAGTAGAACTGGAGGTAGTAAACAATTGTCTAAATGTACTAAAACCTAATGACATTAAAGTCAGGATAGAATGTGGGTGGAAGACAAAGATAATTATTAACACAATAACTGAGTTGGTTAGAGTATCCCAGTATTAATAATTAAAATTACAGTATGATATTATGAATCAGTGTGTACACCATTTCTAGCCCTGTCCAGATGAGGTAGCCCGGTATTACTTGTAGTTACCATTCAGTGCCTGGTTTATTTTACTATCCATTATTAAGGTAAATATGTATCTATTATGTAAATATAATAAACAATGAATATATAATATAATGTACTATAAATGCAACATAAAGGTATATAATATTATTTATAGTCTATGGAAAAGTTATGGCACATTATTTTTGGTTTTATCTTCTGGCAATACATTAAACTGAAATAGAAATGATGGCGTTGAGCATATGTTACAAATATTTATATCAAGAAAGTGAGAAAGAATGAATTCAGTGATGCAAAATGCCAGTGTTACAAACACCAAAGGTTCTTGAATTGTTCTAATATGTTTTTTCTCCATCCTCGGATCATTTCACTAGATGAATAATTTTTCAAAGTGATATAAGCTTGTAATATAAAATATGAGTATCCACTACTTACTTATTCCATTAAAATGCATTGGCAAATTCTTTTTTTGTTGCCCTGTAAAAGTAAATATGCTCTGATCAAATAGATTACTCCTGTGTTGGTTACTTTCACCCTTCATATCTTCCACTACTGCAGCAATGGGCCAGTTCATGAACAAATATATTCTAATTTAGGTCTGAAATTAGAAAACAGGAGCTTTTGAGAACTGAATTCATTTTCACTTCTGCTGAAGTCTTTACCTCAACCGCCTCCAACTCAGTTTAAACACAGCACTCACTACATCATACCCCTCATCACACTCTGAAGGGCAATTCAGAGCACACTGAGTCAATTCCATTGTTCATGTCTGTAAAGAGATTGTAATTTTTCCTCTACTGCATCAAAAACAATAGTGTCCTCCAGAGTGCATGAATAAATCCAATCATAATAAAGATCCCTGTAAAATGATTGAAGAGTGATTCTAGCGATGCTAGTCCTTTACACAATGGTCATGCGGAATTCCATGACTGCTCTCTGACCAGGTCATGCCTCAGTGTACAGCTGTTGGAGGAGAGAGATCTGTGAGAACTGAAGCCGGAGTTCCAGGCATCTAGAGGCATCTTTGACTGGAAGAGGCTTCAGACTTGATCCACAGGAGGCACTACTTAGTCCCTCCAAGGTAAGATCACTAATTCATACAAGGATTGATAGATTTAATTAATCGACTAAAGAAAGAAAGAAAGAAAGAAAGAAAGAAAGTAAGAAAGTAAAAATATTAAGGTAGCGACTAAAGAAAAAAAAAATAAATATCTTCAATAAAGGTAGATAGACGGAAGAATGGACAGACAAATGGATGGATGGATGGATAGATAGATAAAGCTTTGGCTAGACTACTGTGGGGGCTTATTTATTTATTAACTTACTTATTTGATTGTTTGTATAGCAGAACAATATTTAGCTTCTAAACCACACAGCTTCAGTTCCCTCAACGCACACTAAAGTCCCTTCATCTCTTGATTTAATCTCTGTTGCTAATACACCAGCCGGCAGTACTTCCAGACCCTTGTATAGACCCAGTACTGTAAGACCCTTGAATATCAACACAGCTAACATACAGTAAAGGCTAAGCAGCACTCAGAAGTTTCTCATAATTGACCTTCCCCCCTTTCTACTGCAAGGGTGTGAGGAGGCAAGTGTTTTGTCACTATCAGCCATTTTGCCTTTTCTTCAGACAGAGTGGATGAATGTGTGCCTCTTTACTGAGGTCTAGAGTTGGAAAGCATGGGGAACAATAGGTCAGGGCCTGATTTGTTGGGCCTGGCTCTGCAGCAGAAGAGTTAATAGCCACTCTGGCATCCAGCAGCTGCATTGCTCTGTTAGCCAAGCCACATTAGCATAACACAGAACATCGCCTGACACCACTGTGACAACAGACCCTTCACACCAGGGACCCGCTGCTGGGCAGCTGGCTGCAACCCCATTGTTATTCAGCAAACTCTCATCCTTTCTCAGCTTTAAATAAGCCTCAGACAGTCCATTAAGCCTGATGATCTGCTCTTTTTTGAAGAGAATGCTGCTTCAGAGGAAAGGCCTATTGCAAGCTTTAGAACATTTAACCATGAAAAAGTTAAGAACATTTCTGGAAAATCATTGTGATTTTACTGGTTAACACATACCATGTACTATTAAATGATCATATGTCAGTATTTATTACATTAAAGTCTAAATCAGACAGAGAGAAAGAGAGAGAGCAAAATACATTGTAGAGCACAGAATCAGGTGGCAGAAAAACAGAAGCTTTTCACTTGGTTTGAGTTCAGCTGAACAAAAGACAGACCTCCACTGACCTCATTTTTTAATAAATCTATGCATTCATGAAAAGTGAATTACAAAACCCACACAGACATTCATAAGGATGTGCAATTTAAACCTTCTATTAGAGTCTTCTATTGAAACATGTTTCAAATCTCAGTTCATCTTTTTCAAACATAACCAGGATCAAAAGGTCTGTTTTGCAGAAAGATGACCTAGTTTGCATAGTTAATAGACCAACTGCTGAATCAGCTGGCTATAGCATGATGATTTAGCCAGCAATGTTCACAGAAGTGACTGAGCTTGCATTATACAACAGCCATTCCTTAATTCAAATCAGTAGGCCAGCATCTCATGCAAAGCTAAATATGATGTTCTGAGGTCAATGCTCATGTCTCTGCTGACTGTGCTGTCTTTGCTGTAAAATCTACTAGATCGACCATAATCAGGTCATTGCTGTTTCCATACTGAATCTCATGGTTGCAAATAAGGGTTAGAAAACCCCTGGAATCTGGTGAGGTCCAGTAGTTCATCCTTGCGCTTAAGCATCTGAAGTAAAGAATGTTGAACTAGAGGCCGTGATGATTCGAAAGGAATGACATTTTCCTGGTGGTTTAAGTATATGTGCAATATCCTCTTATTCCACAGTAATAAATACAAAACTAAAACACAGTGCAAGACTTTATGTTCTGTGAATTTCTACACAGCAAATAAAATCTTTGAGGCGCAATGAATGTGAATGTGGTGACGTCAAACCTCAACACTTCAGTCAGAAAGGCCTGCTAAAACTATAAATATATTATGCATGGCAGAAAAGCAAGAAAAAGAGAACAGGCTAGTATCAAGTCTGCAGCCTGGTGAAGACAAAAATGTGAGAGAAGAGACAGATACAAAAAGAAGTTCTTACCAGAAGCCTTCTGAATCTAGTGAATCTAGTGTGGTCCAGTGTCCTTAAAGCTCATTATAGCCATGGATGTTATTGTAAGAAACTCTTTAAGATGGTGACTGAATCATTTATTTAAGAGCATTGATAATTAATATAATGTACTTTCAATTTGACAATTGCCACTTGCCTGCTTTGCCCTCTTAAGATGTGTCATCCTACACATCCTACACACACACACACATATCTATATCTATATATATATCTCACACACCCCCCGTTTCTCC
>JBBJLR010041816.1:0-12114 GCA_037577145.1 Brachypetersius gabonensis
GGCTCTCGCTCCAGTCTCTGCAGAATCTGACCCAGCACCATAACCCAATAACAGACTGGGCTCTCGCCCCAGTCCCTGCAGAATCAGACCCAGCATCTTAACCCAATAACAGACCGGGCTCTCGCTCCAGTCCCTGCAAAATCAGACCCAGCATCTTAACCCAATAACAGCCTGGGCTCTCGCTCCAGTCCATGCAGAATCAGACCCAGCACCTTAACCCAATAACAGACTGGGCTCTCGCTCCAGTCTCTGCAGAATCTGACCCAGCACCATAACCCAATAACAGACTGGGCTCTCGCCCCAGTCCCTGCAGAATCAGACCCAGCATCTTAACCCAATAACAGACCGGGCTCTCGCTCCAGTCCCTGCAAAATCAGACCCAGCATCTTAACCCAATAACAGCCTGGGCTCTTGCTCCAGTCCATGCAGAATCAGACCCAGCACCTTAACCCAATAACAGCCTGGGCTCTCGCTCCAGTCCCTTCAGAATCAGACCCAGCACCTTAACTCAATAACAGACTGGGCTCTCGTCCCAGTCTCAGCAGAATCAGACCCAGCACCTTAACCCAATAACAGACTGGGCTCTCGCTCCAGTCACTGCAGAAACAGACCCAGCACCTTAACCCAATAACAGACCGGGCTCTCGCTCCAGTCCCTGCAGAATCAGACCCAGCTCAGAGAGGAGAAAAGAATGTATTAGTTAATGTAAAGAGGATTAAAACACCTTTACAGGGTCGTGTCCACACATTCACACCACACACACGCAGCTGAGACCTCATTCAAATACTGTCTCTCTCTCTGTCTCTCTCTCTCTCTGTTCTTAACCCCCTCAGACCTTCAGTAAAGGAGGAAGATGTAAAAATGTCAGACTCCCTCGTTTGCAATTCAAATGAAGTAAGTGGTAATTATTCCTTTTCCATGTTTTATGTGGCCCCTCCTGCACCAGGGGCCGACACGCCACCCAGCTTTTATTACCACTGCATAAACACAACTTTCAACAGGAAAGGAAATTTAATAATTCAGTTTTTCCTCCCTCCGTGCCACTATCACTCTCTCACACATTTGATCTCACTCTTTCTCGCTCGCAGAGCATTTTACTGAGCTTTTCTTCGCTGAAGGCTGTGTAGAGCAGCAACATACAAAGAAAGAACACACAGTGGAGTCCAGAAGTCTCGATTAAAATGCTTCTATTTTGCATTTTTCTCCAATTTAATTGGATTTTATTATATAATCAGCATAGTAATTTGATTAAAAAAACGTATATGATCATTTACAGTAGTGCCGAACACCGGGAATTTTTAAATTCATGCAAATGCTTAAAAAATGTGTCTAGAGAAGAAAGGAGCATTTTCACAAGCATTTCTAACAGGCAGTCAGGAACCTGAGATGTCCCTGTATACTGGTGTTGGGGGTGTCCCAGTCCTGGAAGTCTTGGTCCAGCAGGTTCTGGTGATTTCCCTTCTCAGAAACTCCTTGTTCTCCTCCCAGTTCACTGTCAGGTTTAGTGAAGATGTTTGAGGAGGAGAACCCTCAGACTGAGCTGGACACTGACCCTCCAGGACCAGAGCTGGACACCCCCGGTGTAGAGCGGCACCACTGCGTCCCAGCGCGGGGGATCATGACTGGTGAAATTACCAGGTAGTGTAATTAGGTGGGGGTTGTTGTGTCTAAAGCCTGTATATGTGTGAGACTGATGAGGTGCAGCAGTCAGACCAGTTCCGGCCTTCCGTACACTAACAAGGCAGAATATAGACCGGAGGACAAACAGGTCTCTTTCTCTCTCCCCCTCTCTCTCTCTTTCTGTTTCTTTCCGTCTCTCTCCCTCTGGCTCTTTCCGTCTCTCTCCCTCTGTCTGTCTCTGTCTCTCGCTCTCTCCTCTACCTGGAGAAAGGCGTAGGTTAAGAGTGGGGTGTCTATTTCACATTTCATTATCTTTAATTTGATGCAGGTCTATAATCTAATTTCGAATTAATCGTCATACTGGTGCCACAAAAAATGAAATCCATCTCATAATAGAAGCGTAATTAGCTTTCATGGTTCAATTTAAAAGCTGCATAGCAAATCCAGTTATGCAGAATGATGATTACAGATTCTTATCCGTGACGCATCACCATCAGTTCGGACGCACTGAAGGAGCTCCTTCTCCTTCAGTTCTGTTTCTGATGGCCCAGTCCTGCCATCACAGCTCCTCAAGCATCGGGTCCCAGTCGACTACAGAGGAGCTCCTCAGAAGATCCAGCAGGAACGGAAGAGTTTAATGAAGGATAAGCACAGATTACAAGGTCCTCGCTTCAGGTCCATGACCAGGAGGGGATTAGGATTGTGGCAGTTCCCCCTCGTCCTGGACTCAGACCCTCTGAAACACTTCCCTCTGGGGGGTAGCGGTCTATTAGGACTGAGACCACGTCCACACTGAAGTGTTTATGCGTTCTGTCCTGACCTTCAAGCTTAAACGACGTTTTTTTTCCGTTCCTCCACGCGTGAACGCCGCTCTGTCCTTTCCTCCACGCGTGAGCGCCGCTCTGTCCTTTCCTCCACGCGTGAACACCGCTGTCCTTTCCTCCACGCGTAAGCGCCCTTTTGTCCTTTCCTCCACGCGTAAACGCCCTTTTGTCCTTTCCTCCACGCGTAAGCGCCCTTTTATCCTTTCCTCCACGCGTAAGCGCCCTTTTGTCCTTTCCTCCATGCGTAAACGACGTTCTGTCCTTTCCTCCACGCGTAAACGACGTTCTGTCCTTTCCTCCACGCGTAAACGACGTTCTGTCCTTTCCTCCACGTGTAAACGACGTTTTGTTCTTTCCTCCACGCGTAAATGCCCTTTTGTCCTTTCCTCTACGCGTAAACGCCGTTTTTTCATTTCCTCCACACGTAAACGCCGTTTTGTTCTTTCTTCCACACGTAAACGACGTTTTGGTTCAGTGTGAAAACTGAGGTTTTTGAAAACTCCAGCCAAAGTGCTGATTTCTGAAAACTGTATTTCTGCGTTTACGTGCGGACGAGAAAAACGCAGATTTAGAAACAGTGTTTGGCGTCAGACCGTGTCGCCGCTCATGTGACGTTTCATCCGACTGCCTTCAGCCCGGTCAGGAATTCTGTTTACACTCAGGAGGACAGAGGACTGAAGGACAGAGACGTCAGAATGGCTTCAGACGCTCTTATATTCAACACAGATTGTCTCTGGGAATGACGCCCCCCTCCAAGAACCACCTGCTGCCTTGGCGAGCTTTTTCACAGTGTTTTTGCGATCAGGAGTGGACAAAGATATTTTTTAAAAATGTGCTCACGTAGACGCTTTTTTTTTTTTTTTTACGAAAATGGAAAATCTCAGTTTTCAGAAAAACCCGTAGGGGTCTGGATATGGTCTCATGTTATAAGGACGGCCTCTCTCCCTCTGTGCCCGCCCTTATCAACAAGGCCAGAGACCCCCACTGACTCCTGAACCCACTCGGAATTCACATTATTACTGTCCTACACACTCACTTCTGTACACTGCACTGCAATTTTGCATTTTTTTTCAGAAGTAATGAACAAATCCTACGGTGTTTTGTTACGCATTTGTTCACCCTGTTGGCCATATTCTCTATTCTCCCCTCTGCCGTATTCATGTAGCTCATCTTACTTATTCTGTAACACACTGCACTGATTGTACATCATGTTTTAAGAATGTCTATTTTTTATTGTACTTTTTTTAACTTGATATTTTTTTATATAATTGTATTCTATTATTTTGTAGGTTTGAGTAGCACAAAACTATTCTCTGAATTTAACACATTCACCAAGTGAAGCAGCAGGAACACAGCGCCCGGGGAGCAGTGTGTGGGGACGGTACCTTATTCAAGGGACGCTCAGTGGTGCCACTAGCAGTCTTGGGAATCGAACTTACGACTTCCTGCATGCAGGGCGAACTCCCTAACCACTAGACCACCAGCTGCACTGCTGCACCCCTGGAGAACTATTATGAAACAAGGAGTGTACCAGTTTGGTCTGGTCTTTACTTTACTGTAATTTAAAACACACTAATGAAACGTTAAGTAAAACCCCGTATTGTCACATGTGAACACACAACAGCCCACAGTGTGAAATTCTTTCCCTGCATTTAACCCATTTACCAAGTGAAGCAGGGGGTTGCCACCAACGGGGGGCGCCGGGGAGCAGTGTTTGAGGACCGTACCTTTCTCAAGTGTACCTCAGTGGTGACACAAGCAGTTGGGATTCGAACCCACAACCTTCTGATCAAAAGTATCTGGTATGTATTAAAACTACAAAACTGAAAATTGTGCTCTCTTTAAAGAACTGTTTTATAATTAAAAATTATTTGTGGAATTTTGTCAGTGTCTTCTTTCCTCAACAGAAACAGGTCAAGGGACACGAGAGCTGCTTCTGGATCGGTTCTTTAGTGTGTAGTTATCTTTAATACATATGGCTTCAGACAGTTATTTCCTCACCCTCCAGTTTGTTGACAGTATGCCACTCAGGCTCTGGACCAAGTGGTCATGGATTCAAATCCTACCTTCAGCACCACCACTGGGTTCCTGAGCACAACTCTTAACCCCCCCCCGAGACTGTCCCCTGTAGGTAGGGAGTGGAAGTCTCTTTAGATAAAGGCGTCTGGTAAATGTGTAAACTGCACTCTGAGCTTTACTTGAACTGTATTTATTATATATGTAATTATATGCATATCATGGTTAAGATAAAGAATTGCATATCGTTTTAATATATGACATTTAAAGTATCTTATTAGAGGAACAGCAGAGGTATGGACTTGTGCCTTGACTCCAGGGTTGACAGGAGACAGTGGTCTGAAACCTGTTAAATGATTAAGTTCAGTCAGTACTGAAAGTTTACAGAATTTATCAGACGCATTTTATTTAAGGGGCAGTCTCTTGCTGGAGCAACTTGGGGTTAAGGGTCTTGCTCAGGAACCCAGTGGTGGTGCTAAAGGTAGGATTCGAACCCATGACCTCTTGGTCTAGAGGCAAGCATCCTACCCACTATGCCGCCACCACCCCATATGTAGCCTCACCGCTCTTTGTTAATAGAGTTGTGCCAGTCATGGTTCTCCAAGGCTTTAGTCACTATGGAGTAAAAACTGATGTTAATGTAAAGCAGCTCTATGCTGAGGTTACAATAATGCTTGTATTGTGTTGAAATTGCATTATTTGCCTCGTTTGGGTCGTCTAACTTGCCATTGGCTACTGCAGGATTGATTTTCTCGGTTCATAACCTATTGAGTGATCCCAGACTGGCGCTCCGAGTGAGAAATCCAGGACGCATGTGGGCCGGCGCTTCATCAGAGCAGCACCTTTCTCTTCCCACCTCCCCCGAGGAGCTGATTATGCTAATGCTATGCTAGCTAATTAAGTGCCAGTCAGGAAGGAGCGCGAGCGTCCCAGGCTCGGCACGGCGGAGATCAATTTGCCGTCGGCGGAGGAGGAGGAGGACGGGGAAAAGGCACCCAAAGGCGACAACACAATAACACCGGCTTTACAGTGGATGCTGATAATCAAAAACCATAATTGCTTTTTCAATCACGAGTTAATGACACAATCTTGATGCGGCGCATTGTAATTGTGCAATTAACGTAAATATCCTCCCAGCATCTGAGCCATCTGTCAGGAGAGGAGCTCGGAGCCTCTGGAGCGGCTGAGGGGGAAACGCCGCACAGCATAAAGCTGTCAACAAGGTCGGTGGTTCTTAATGGGTGTTTTAAATCGCCCACAGTGGGTTCATTACACTAACTCTACTCACTTAATTCAAATAGGGAAGGAGTCACAATCACGCTTCCTACATCAACACACACTGCTAAAACAGCCTAAACAACACGTCCAGATGGAGTCAAGAATCATAGCAGATATTTAGCTCTTAATTGCATTTAATGATATTAAGATGTAGCTAAATAATGTGCCATTTCCTTAAAAGGGCATCTTCCTGTGAACCGCATTGGGAAAACACATCAAAACCTTACTGATCTTATACTGTTTAGTACAGTTGCATTAGCTGCAGTCGTTTGGGCCCTCGCCCTGAGTGGAGACGCCATGGTGCCTCGGACCACAGAGCAAACAGGAGAGTGAGAACAAGATGAATACAGAGACAGCCTCACAGCCGTTAGTCACAGGGACAGCCTTACAGTCGTTAGTCACAGGGACAGTCTTACAGTCGTTAGTCACAGGGACAGTCTTACAGTCGTTAGTCACAGGGACAGTCTTACAGTCGTTAGTTACAGGGACGGTCTCCAAGGGGACTGTCTCTAACTACTGAGGGTTAAGTGTTGTGCTCACAATGGTAGGACACAATGGTAGAAAGTGGGGGGGTTTGAACCTTTGTGGTCAAGGGCGTCTGCCAACTGTCCCCTTTACCATTACAAAGTTAGACATCGTCACGCTACGAATAACAAAAACAGAGCAAATGTTGGATCGTGATACACTTAAATACTCCAGAGGTCATGGAGACCAGAGTCAAAATATGTTAATTCGATCCTGTTAGTCTGTAAATAACCCACAGTGACATCATGACGTCTGGCACCGCGTGTTTAAACTCGGCTTAAACAGAAACACATGTGGACACACGAGAACATACATGCTCCTTATTCCCCAGTCACACAGCATGACCTGACGAGGCCTGATCTACTGATCATTTAACATTAAAACATCACAAAGTGGTGGAGGACTAGGGGTTGGATACTTGCCTCTGGACCAAGAGGTCATGGGTTCGAATCCTACCTTCAGCACACTGCAAGACCCTTAACCTCATGTGGTCCCAGGGAGATTGCCCCTTGTAGGTAGGGAATGGAAGTCGCTTTGACTAAAAAGCATCTGCTAAATTCCATAAATCTATTTGTATTGACTCTCATTCATTATGACACATTTAACCTGGAAATGTGGCGTCATAAAGTGGCCCCTTACAGTCACCTGTGAACACACTTCGTTTATGTTGAGTTTACGGCATTTAGCAGAGCAACATACATCAGAGCTTTAGGAGTCCACCATGGTTCTTCATACCCATAAAGCTAAACTCAAATCAACATTTGCTTAAAACAAAGTTACGGTCACCTCAGATACACACTTTAAATCAATTTAACCCTGTTTAACTCATTTAAGCCATTTAAATCAATTTAACCCATCTAACCCAATGAACTCATTTAACCCATTTAACACACTTAAGCACCCCAGTGGACACAGTGCCTGGGGAATGTCATCCTACATAAACTAGTAGTTACGCCCAGCATTGGTGGTTATTTTCTGATGAGATTTCTTCAGTCCTAAAGCATTCCATTATAGAATAAACATCCCAGACCATCGCTGTTCTGCTAAACAGCTGCCAATGATCAAATCAAAGCCTGAATTCCATTATAAACTGTATCCGGCTTCAAATGGACTCAAATCTCCTGGATGCAGAGCGCGGGGGCGGCAGGGGGGCGGCAGCGCGAGCGGACTCCTCGAGCGAAAGGTCAATCTGCTTCACCGACACGCCATCATTCAGAAACCACTCGCTTCCCACTCAGACACTCAGGAACAGGAGCGGAATCCAACATCCCGTCAAATGAGCAAACGATCCGATAGCCTGTGACCTACAGAGGACTCAGTCAGACCCAACAACCACCCACAGCTGGAGGAGAGGAGAGCGAGGAAAATAGAGATGGTTTGTGTGAAGAAGACATTTAAGCTCGACAATGCCTTGCAGTGAAAACAGAAGCGAACTGTGATGTCTCCCATCGCTAGCCTGGGGCAACGTTCACAGCAGCTCCGAGAAACGGCACAACAGAGACAACAGCCAAGAACATCTCCAGGCTGTTAGAAACAGGCTCTGATCCCACACCTCGCCTCCACCAGCCCACCTCCACCCACCGTGAAAACAGCACCCCAAGGGCACAGTCACTCTCACACTTAAAGGTTATGCAAAATACAGTTTCTTAAAAAGACGAAAAACCTCTCCCGGATCTCAGAAACCTCAAGGCCTGTAGCACCACCTGCATAACCAGGCACGAGGAAATCTGGTGGCACTCACTAACCCGGTGAAAAGATTATCATAAGACAGACTGTCAGGATTCTGTAAAGGTACTTATCAACATGAGCCTTTTGACGTTTATTCGCCTCTCAGAAAAAAACTGACACGGTTTAAAAAGGTGGTGTTTTAACGTGCAGCAACAGTGCCCCCACCTGGCCAAAAAATGTAAATACAATTCACCCGGTTCATGACAAAAGAGGCCATAATAAACACTATTCAATTACCAAAAACACCCGAGCGCTTCATCATACTCTTGATCAAGGAAGGACCCTTCTCTTTCAAAAATAATCTGCAATCAATGTGTATCAAAATAAGCAACCAATTTTTTTCAGATTCAAAATTTTAATAAAAATTAAGCAAAATGGAATACAAAACTAGAACATACCAAAGAGAATTATTTTTTCATTAAGTGGTCTTAAAAACAGACCGATAATTCACCCCCTGTGAAAACTGCACCAAGTGACATCAAACTGGGAGACAAACATGAAGAAAAACCTACAGCTACTCTTCTGAGGAAACTTCCAAACCCACTTTTCAGGGGAGTTTTACAGTCTGACTGTAGTATGTTGGCAAACATTGTGGCAGACAACAGAAGCTGATTTTTCATTTAGTACCTAAAAATTACTACAGATTTTATTTGACTATTTTTTCCTTACCTTTAGAAAAAAGAAACTCAGCTCTGTGAATCTGACTGGATGTGAATGGCGTCCAATTTGATCCTCCAAGTCCCTATTTTACCAGACGTGACCCTTTTTAAATTATTAGATCACGTTTAGCAACTGCAAGAGGTTCTCGTCGCTTCCAAATAACGTTTTTAAGTCGTTTTGATGCCTGAGCAAGACCACCACTCTCCTCTTGCTTTAGAGTCCCTGTATACTGGTGCCAATGATGTCCATGAAGGTGGCCTCCACGCAGTAGCACAGCTGGACATCAGGGTCAGCACCCCCCAGCTCCTCAGTGGAGGTCTTAAGGAGAGCGGTTTTGGACAGTTCACCTGATCCTAGAGCTTCCTTCGAGTTCTCCTTCAAATTCTGCAGCCCTGCCGAGACAAAAGGGCTGTGTGTTTCAATGCTTTTCTACAGAGACAGATAATCTAATACACTAAATCTCCAACATACCAATTTTCTGTAAGACAAATAAGCAAAGCACAGGGGGTCCTCGGGTTCCGACAGTCTCGACATACAATGTTATGAGTTTACGATGCTCAAACCCATAAAAACGTAAAATATTTGAGACGTGAGAGTTTCGTTGTCATACAGACGGACTCCGTGGGTGAACTAGTTTGTGCGATGGAAGAATACGCAGTAAGGCGGCGTATAAGTGAGGGACTGTGTACAGTACAGTATATTTAAATCCTTTTCCTTTTTCTGTCGCCTAGTTATGTTTTTATGTTGTAGATCATGATTTTACTGTGTTAGGATCGGGAAGTGACTGCGGCTAACACCAAAATTCGGGTTACATCACTGGTGTAGGAACGGATCTGTGTCGTGACCCAAAGACCCACTGTACCTGATTCAATAAAACCTGAGCTAAGCTAAAGATCAGAGCACACTTACTGGTGATGAAGGGGTCGACGTCTCGGGCCTTAGTGGCAACATCAGAAGCGCAGACCTGGCCCACCTGCACCAGTAAGGATGCCACATCATCATAGAGCGGAGGAAACGCCCGGCAGAACGCCACCAGACATGGCATGGTGGGCATGAAGAACACAAAGCGCTTGGCACGCGTCAGCACTGGGTACAGACAACAAAAACAAACAAATACTCCACTTAACATAATAAAGGGGTGGCTGGTGTAATGTTTAGTGACAACCAATAGAGGGCAGCACATCATAACCGTACAAAACACAAAAGACCCATCTTTCAGCCTCACCCGTGAGGAGAGTCCCCATCACACTTATTGCGAGACGCGCCACGCTGAGCGATTTGGGAAGAGCGTACTGTGTGCACAAGTGAGACAGCAGCTGGATGGCAAAGATCTACGAAGAGAAGCACAAACATGAGATCAACATACAAAAAATAGCAAAGTACAGCAGATCCCTGAAATTCCGCTCTGTTCCAATTCCGTTCCAAGAACACCCACCAATTGTTAAAAACTGCAAATTTGTGATGGGAAAAAATGCCTAAAATTTCTATTTTTATACTGTAATCCCTAAATCTGCTCCCAAAACACACTTTCATTTTGAAATCAGTTTAATACAACCTCCTTAAAGAGAGTGTGAGGGTAAACCCGTATCTGTACTGAACAGTTTACACTGAACTGCTGTCTCCTGCAGTGCTAGAATGTAAATAGTGATGTGATTCATGCAGCGCCTTTTATTTGGTATAAGCAGGTAAATAGAGAAATAAACTTTAATTTACTGTAGTAAAAATACAGGCTTTAAGAAGAACAAAACTAAAAACATGAGAAACACTTGAGACGCTCCACGGGGGACATTCTGGACTGCAGCTGCATCACAGGGCAGCAGCCAATCAGCAGCAAGGAGAAATAAATAACACTCTCGGATTGGCTACTTTCAACCTCCCGCCTCGGAGTACAGCGGTGTTTCACCGTCCCTCTGTTTTCTCTGTGTTTCTCTCTACAGTAACAAAACATTTTTATATGGAGATTTAGCTGAATTTACATTAATATTTATGTTACACAAACAGTAAATGATATTTTTCTAATAATTTTGTACTAAAATGCATTAAAAATATTTGATATTGCCACGAAAGAAAAAAAGTGGAGGATATCTGCGGTTTTCGTGAATTTGCAGGAGTTTCCACACACAGTTATTAGTTTGGCTCCAAGAAAAAATCAGCGAATGATTGAGGCCACGACTTCACAGGGGAACTCATTAAGTCTGTAATAAATTTTCCATTTTAACCAGTAGCCCATGATTTGGGAGGGAGTGTACCTGCTTTTCCAGCTGAGGCTGCGCGAGGAGCTCAGGAATGAAGTCCAGACAGATGTGCATGGAGGGAATACCAGCGACGGTCAGAGGAAGCAGAGCCTGGGGATAACCCTGCAGAGAGGACACACATCACTTCACCGCACACAGAACACACAACTTCTTTCCATGATTCACATGCTTTTCTTTTTAGAAATGGTGATTATAACAGGCACAGGTTGACAAGAGATAATATAAGATAAACCTTCATTAGTCCCACAGTGGGAAATTTACATTGTTATGGCAGAAAGTGGACAAAGCTAAGGTAAGAGCAGCAAAACAATAGAATAAAGACTAAACAACATGTGACTTTACGACTAATATCCATGTATGCATAGATGTGTATATAAGTTACATATGTATGTGTTTGTTATACAGTCAAGCCCATAATTCTTCATTTCCCATTCTGACTTACTTTTATTTAGCCAGCAAGTTTCTTCTTGATAGGAAAGATAATTAGTCGATGTACAAGAGGCGACACTGAAAAATATTTCTCAGCTTTTATTTGAATTTGAACAAAAAGTGGCATGGCCAACAGTATTGATACCTTCTTAATAATCAATCGAAAAGCCTTTATTGGCTTTTACAACAATCAAATTCTTCCTATAACTGCTAAAGGAGCTTTCTGCTCGTCTCCACTGGTGTTTTCCCACAGACTGGGACAGTTTGCAAAAGTTGTGAATGATGTTGGAAAGGCCACTTTCTGTTCAAATATAAATAAAAGTTGAGAAATATTTTTCTCCACAGTGATCATCGTCTTATTCTCTTTTGGGAGACGCCTGTGTTTCAAGAAGAAACTTGCCGGTTGAATAAAAGTAACTAAGTCAAAATTCCGGGCTATACACAGTGGAGGAAATAATTATTTGACCCCTCGTGGATTTTGTAAGTTTGTCCAATGACAAAGAAAAGAAAAGTCTCAGAACAGATTTTCCCATTGATGTGTTGAAGTTGTCCTGCCCTTAGCAGAAAAACAACCCCAAAGCAAAATGTTTCCACCTCCATGTTCAACGGTGGGGTCAGTGTTTTGGGGTCATAGGCAGCAGTTTTTTTCCTCCAAACACAGCGCATTGAGTTTATGCCGAAGAGCTCAATTTTGGTCTCATTTGACCACAGCACCTTCTCCCAGTCACTCTCTGAATCATTCAGGTGTTCATTGGCAAACTTCAGACGGGCTGCACATG
>JBBJLR010041837.1:0-12113 GCA_037577145.1 Brachypetersius gabonensis
GATTACTTTTAAATGACTGTAACAAGTAATCTGTAATGTATTACAGTTTGGAAGTAACTTGCACAACACTGATTACAAGTATGTGCAACATCATAATTTCCTAACATTTAACTTAAAAATCACAATGTCATAAAGGAGATGACTTTTATACTTCTGTCTTTTGTTCATGTGTATAAATATACAAGTACTCAGCAACTATGGGTATATTAATCTTTTTTAACGGAAATGAACCTATCATCTAATACTCTAATACTATGATATAATTTGGAATATACAGTATGATGGTATAAGATTGTTTTTTTTTTCAGCCCCACCCAGCACTTGCATTGAATAATGAGTAAAGAGGCTAAAGCTCTTAGTCTAGCATAGATTTTTGTTGAAAATTAACCCAGTTCTGTTTTCTCTAATGAAATGTCAGGCAGGATCAATACAGAACCATTTCCAGAGCTGCACATTCACTTGGTCATGTTACTCATCTACTGTGTAAATGATTAACGGCAAGTTTATTGAAGTGCATTATCACTGGATAGATACTGGATAGATATAACATAACATAGAGATGGATATAACGTAAGGGTTAAGAATGCAACTGAAACTCACCACTTTTTTTTCTTGAGGCTGTCTGTGGCCCTCAGCAAGGGAGGAGCTATTTCCTTGTGGCTTTTTTTTCTGTTCAGTTTTAGTCACTGCACGGTGTGTAAGTGTGTGCGAGAATTTGGTGCTTTTCTTAGACCATTTGGGCATATTGTGACGACTCAGAGGTGAGTTTACTCTGGTTGACTGTTTTTATGTCTTCCTCTAGAGTTACATGCAATATTAGAGAACAAATCTTTACTCCTTTTCACTGTTTCATTCATTTGCCTGGTCCCGTCCTACAGTTCAAGGAGATTTCTTTCGAATCTACATTAGGGATTCTGAGATTAAAGGGGTTTTTCTTGGATTAATGAATCAATTTTATGTCCTTAATTTTGAGCAGTAGCTGTGTCTGCATAGTTACTTGTCTCAGATTTGGGCGTCTGGACAGCGAGATGTAAAAATCTGCTGGTGTTCTTTCTGAGAAGATTCTCACTGATGTTTCATTTGATTCCTTTATGTTGACTTTCTTCTTAAATTTATGCTTAATATTCCAGAACCAATCTTTTCTTCTTTTCATTGTTACACTTCTTGGCCTGATCCCCTCCTTCTCTTTAAGGAGATTTCTTTCCAATCTGCAGACGCTCGGGGATTTTGAGATTGAATTAATTTGTTTTATTTCCACATATTTGAACAGTAGAGGTGTCTGCATAGTTATTTGACTCAGATGTGGGTATCTGTAGTATACAGGTGAAAATCGGTGTTCTTTCTGAGAGGATAGAGGAATATATCAATGCTATGAGTGAGAGCGAAGAATAGAAGCAATTATCCATCAGTTACTATCCATCAGTGTCCCTGCTGTTCCCCTATCTGTGCTGTAAAATGTCTCAACTCTAAGACTTTGTCATAAGTCATTGTTTTATACAAGCAAGATTCTTCATTTGATGTCTCTGCCTCAGTCTTGTGGTCATTACCTCCTTTACAGGGATGAAGAAGCGGGTTGTCATCTGTCTCAGAGATTTTCATTTGCTTCCTTAGCTTCACGCTCTAGTAAAAATGTCTGCTTGTAAAACTAGCAGTGGAGCTTAAAAGCTCCCTCGTAGTTGCTGCTGTAATCTGAATTTATGGTTTTCACATTCGGGTCCTTTCTGGTCTCTGCGTAACGCTGTACTGTACCATTCCAGAATACTTCCATTCTCTAACTACAGGGGGCAGTCTCCCTGGAGCAACTTAAGGTTAAGGGTCTTGCTCAGGGATCCAGTGGTGGTGCTGGAGGTAGGATTCGACCTCTTGGTCTGGAGGCAAGTATCCTACCCACTGAGCTACCTCCACCCACGTTGTTGTGTGTGTTTTATGATTAGTTTCTATGTTCAAGAATAGGCCTAGATCAGTGGTTCCTAAAGTCAGTCCTAAGGACCACATGTTCTCCAGATTTTTGTGTTTCCCCTACTCTAACACACCTGACTCAGCCAACAGGGAGCTCATTAACTAGCTAATGAGTTTAATTGGGTGCTCAATGAGAGGAAGCACAAGAATGTGCACACTGTGGGGTCGTCAAGACTGGGATTGGTAACCCCTGGGCTGGACATACTCTTAAAAAATAATTGTGCCGGAAAGAGTGGTGCCAGTTTTGGTTCCTTAAACCTTTTAGTTCTTAAAAGAGACCTTCACATAATGAAAAAGACTTAAATTGCTAAAGAAACTTTACCTTGTGTGCCTATGTTGCCTTAATATATTTAACAGTGATTTTATGTTTGCTTAACCATTTCCAGACCTTTCCTTTTGGGAGCTCAGTATTATTAGTTGTAATCTTTGAATAACAACTGGTTTGGCTCAAGCAGCACTTCAGAAAATTAAATTAAACCAGGAGCTACTGATGGATTTTCACAAATCTATGCAATGGCTGGAGAGATAGAGATGGCACTTGGAACTAAACTTGTGTTCTTCCAGAACTAGATGCTGTTGCTTTATATGTAAATATAAAGTAAAATGCTAGATATGTAAATTCATGTTAATTACATGGTCATAAACCAATGAACGGTCTAAACTTTTAAGCAAGCATGCTTATTGACTCCATTATATGGTGTTCTGTCATTCAGAAGTTTGGAAGTTTGCAGTCAGTGCTTTCAGGCATTTAAAAACTATCTAGTAGCAGATGAAATAATCTCTCACATTTAACTGTCTTTAAACAATAGTCCTGTTTAAGTTACACCTGCAATAGTTTCTAGGAATGAATGAAGAAAAAATGAAGAAATGTTTAATCAGAATTGTTAACGGATACCTTGACAAAACTAGATAATTACAGAATGTAATTTATCATTAACATTTGTCTTTAAAAAAGGAAAAACTGAGTAAAACATATGATACTCATGTTTGGTTTAAAATAGTTAATGACTGCATGTTTTTAGTGTTATATACACAATTCAAAATGGATTTATATGATGGATAAGGCGTTTGGATGGTAGTGTAAGTATTGAATTTTACTGTAGGACGTATTCTTATTATTGTTCATGAGACAGAGTGGAATTTTCAGCCTCTGGTTTCAGCTAGGTTTTCTTGAGCAGGTGGACGTTCCACTCTTCACTTACCAGAGGTTGAGAATGCCATTTCTGGTCGGTTTGCATTTGGAAAATTACATGCCAGAATGATCTCTGTTGTGCATGGAAGAAATGTGGAATGCTAAGAATTATTTTTGGTGTGCCTTTGATACTGGCATTAGTTTTAAACAGGAATGCTGCTCAGCCAGTCTAGAGAAGTAGTCCGGTGGAGAAGTACATCTGAAGTACAGATGGGGAAGAATAGAGCCCAGAGCAAAATGTCTGTGTCTGTCCTTGCTGTATTGTAGAGCATCCCAGTTTAGTCTGTACTTTCAGGTAGCAGAAAGGTGGGAGGGGCTGCAACTGCAACCCAGAAGCAGGCCTGAAGCATGGCCGTAGCCTAGGCTTAGCCTTTTGACTCATTTTTGTGTTTTTCCAGTGGTCACTCACCCCATGTACATGCATACACACAGAAAATCATGTCATTATCTCACACCACATCTTCTCAGCACGCTTGTGGCTACCGGACTTTACACCCGCTGAAATACTGAAGTGTATGAGGAAGTACAGTGGAGGAAGTATTGTTGCTTTCTGAAAAAAATGCAAGCCAGATCTGGTTCTATTCACTTTGCTCTGGCTAATCTTGCTTTCAGTTCTGTTTACATTCAACTCATTTGTTTAATTTAGCACACCTTTTATAATAGACATGTTCAGATTTTGCCTTCATTGACCTACACAGAAAGGGCTGTGGTATGACTATAACAATATTTTCTTGTCAAGTAGGTTTTAATTGTCATTTCTACCATATACACACAGCACATAGTAAAAACGAAACAACGTTCCTTCATGGTGCAACACAAGAGCAGAACAGAACACAAGAGCAGAAGTGCAGACAGAACAAAGTGCTAGAAAAATGAACACGAGATAATTTTGTGCAATACCTGAGAGCTGATGGCCTAAACACTCTCCATATCTGTTACTGAGACATATTTTGTTCGGCTGTGTTGCTAGGGATGAACTATTTGAGGAAAATATGAAATAACAGTTTTCAGACCAGTGTTGTGGCTGTGATTTAAATTGTGATAATTTTCCATAAATTGGAGTCCAGTCATGTGTCTTTTTTCTGACTGAAAACCCACTGAACTGAACAACGGCTGTGTTATAAGGTAATCAAATGATCACTTAAGGGAACGATTCAATGAAAAGTCTAATTTGCACAGTTAACTAAGATATAGTTGATCAGCTAAGACATGTCAAGTCCAAATTTAGTTTCTTTAGTTTAGAACTGAAGCTACAAGGCCAACATTGCTAAAACACAACAGGCCTCCCAAATCTTTTCTGTGAGTACATCCTCAAAGCTTCTGTCAACCCTATCTAACTGTTTCTAACTCTTTATTAAAGAGCAAATAGAATACTGGTTGTAGTTGGGTTTCATTGCTGGGCATCAATACAGGTCTAATAAATAAGGTCAGTTGTAAACTGAAAGAGCCGATCACACATGAAGCTGTCACTCACCACCCTCATCTCCCCGATGTGTTGACAGCAGACACAGTAGCATTTTTCATGGGTAGACATTAAAAAAGGCCTGCAGGCTATTAGTACGATGTGCAGTTGAGGAAAAAAGGGCCCAATGTGGGTGAGAGTGCCAGAGAAAGGTCCTCTTTGTGCTGCCTAATGACTTGCTGTACACATGCTTCACTTTAACATTTTCATAAGGCTCTGAGGCAGAGGAGTTCATTGTGAAGGACACAGGGACTGGCTTCACACCATATAACATTATATCTGCAACACATCAAATGTTCTGGATCATTTGTCTGTACAATAAAAGTACAAAAAACACCTTTGTATAACCTTTACATTATGCAGGTACATTTAGGGAAATAAAATAGATCTTTTATTAAATTGCTTCAAAGAGTCTTTTTAGTAGCTTAGCTTTAAGAGCTTTAAGAGAGAGGTTGATGGAATTGACCAGTGAGTATACAAAGGGTACAAGAAGTTTGAAGACACCTGCTTGTCCAGCGTTTCTTCTGATATCAAGAATATCAACAGAGAGTTTTTCCATCTTCTTCTGGGTAGACTTTACTTTAGATGCTTGAACATTGCTGGGAGGATGAGCATTAGTGAAGTCAGACACTGATGTTGGATGATTCATTGGTATAACGCACAGTGTGTATTTGTCAGCAATGGATACACATTAAAGCAGCTGAATCTAGAATGAGACACTTTTGTGTATACAATATATGGAGAAAAGTATTGGGACGCCTGACCATTACACCTATAGGGACTTTTATTGACGCTTTTAAAGATGCTTTTACCCAAAGTGTTTCCACAGAGTTGGAAACAAGATGTCCAAAATGTCTTGATATGCTGAAATATTAAGATTGTCCTTCACTAGAAGTAAGGGGCCTCCAGAATTCAATCATTAAGCGGTCCCAATACTTTTGTGTGTATAATGTTTGCCAACTAGAGAGCTTTCCTTTAGATTCAACCTGTTGTCTTGTATTCCAAGCCTATTTTAGCAGTGAAGCATGGGACATCTGTACTCTTTCTTTTTTTTTTTTTTTAGTTTTCACTGTTACTTGAGAGAGCCAGTCTCATCTTGTGGTTAAACTACTGCAGTAAAAATAGCTTCTGATTATCTGCTGTTTTCGTCATGCTGGTCTGAGATTAAAAAGCAGTTTACATTCCTTAGTCCATAAAACCGTGGGACATTTCTCCTAAATCGTGAGGGATGGAATTTTCTTCCCATCATGGTGATGTTGTTGGTAAGAGGTCAGGGTCAGTGTGGGAAGGAGGGTACGTGAAAAGAACATCTTAGTTTTACTGGTAAAACATCATTTATAAAAATAAAATGGAAACCATCTCCCCTGTGAAGCCATAACACTTCTGCATTTCTTGCATGATGTTTAAGCTGAAAAGTAGTATTTTGTTTTCAGAGAGGAACACAATGTCTAATTTGGTGCTTGCTTTGAGTTTTCTCTTGATTCACAGGCGGTTTCAAGGTCACTTTTTGTGTAGCCATGACGCATTTCAGAAGCCTGACAAAGTTAAACCACTTACATTTCACTTCTGCACAGACAAGCATGTCTAAAGGTGGGAACAGAGTACTCGCACCACGGAACACTTAATGGTTCTAATCACTGAAGAATGTTGTGAGACCTTGCAGTTTTGTCACATTTAGCCTTAGCTCTCGGCTTAGGAAGTTAACACAGCATTTACAGACTAGACCAGTTTCAGAAGCAGATTAAGTCTAGTTCTAGTCTTACATGATTTTAGGAGGTTTACAACTGTGACTGAGAAGCAGGACTAGAGTTTGGGGGGTGAATTAAGTGGCCTTAAAGTTGTCAGCTGGACTTTTCCATAACATTAACGTTAGTAATGGAACAGCAAAGTTGTGTGTTTGTCAAGGATTTCATATTTCAGTGCCTGGAATTAGTAACTGATGTGCCAGACTCTTGCTCATTTTGATACACCACCCTCTGAGAGTTGAGGTCTCTGAGACAAAGGTTTAGACTTAAATATTTTTTTCCAAAACCTTTATATATCCAACAGTACTGTCTTAATTAGGTACCTCAAAGATGATTTGAGCAGTGCTTTGCAAGAATCCTTTTAGTTCTTTATAGAACCATTGATTATGGGGATTTTTAAACTTTAAAATACTCACACTCACACCTCAATTTCTCACACCTCAATTTCTAAAAGAACCAGTAATTAAAGTGTTTTTTTAGTGAACAAAAAATGCAGAGAACATTTTTTAACATTTTTAGTTTTAAAAGTGCACATACACTTCTTGCTTTTGTCATGCTCTATTATTACTTTGCCTGATTAAGCTTATCAAAACTGAAACACCACCACCACCCACTGTCTGTCACACTCTCAGATCCTGGCAGCAGCCCTGGAGAACGCCGCAGTCAGAAGCTAAGTCGGGGGTGCAGAAGCAGTGACAGAAGCTGTAGTGGAGTAAATGGAAGAAGCTCAGGCCGCCGCATTCCTCAGCATCTTAAACCACAAGGTGAGCACAAGATATTGTTTTGATGAACAAACCACCTCTTACAAGCCACAGTTGTATTGCCTCATGTATCATCATGATGTTTACTTTACACTTGGTATTTAAAAGGGACATTCCAGTCATGAGCCCTGACGTTATACAGAAACGTTAAAATCAAAAGCTGTTTGCTCTATTAAAGTGAATACACAATATATTATTATTATTATTATTATTATTATTATTATTATTATTATTATTATTATAGTGCAATCAAATTATAGTGCAATCAAGACTCCTGGAGACCATATGCGGCTGGTCCACAATTGCGGCTGAATAATAGATCATTATCGCAATATTAGTCTCTGATCTCAAGTGCCCCTGTTGCCAATCATGATATTTCTGACACACTGACCAATCACAGCTCTAGGTGAGAGTTACTGGGTGTTCTCGTTAATCAAGATCTTCATGTAATCCAACAAATGTCTACTTTTTAACCATTAAAACTGAATCTGTGCATGAATGGGCGGGGCTAAACTGCTGTAGTCAGAATAAGAGCATATATTTAAATGTGTTGTTTTATAACATCACAAAAACTGTCATTTGAAAAAACTATTTTTTTTTATATATGGACCTTACGGATGGGTGAGAGTATGTGACAACATTAGTAGCCTTTTTTAAATCCAGAAAAATGATGATATGGGCTCTGTAATACCTTGAAAGGCATCACAATCGCTATACATTTTATTACATTCATGGCATTTAATATGAATTACTATCTAATCCATATTATGTCTGATCTTGTATAATTTTGGTGTTGATACAATTTGATTTCCTTCTAGAAATTAAAGTCTACAACCATGTTTTGTAGGCTGACTCAACAGTTCCAAGAGCCATTAATAGATACCTCACATAATCACAAAGGTTGTTGAGGAGTCAGTGAGGCCAAAGGGATTAAAAGTAGTTATTTAACATTATCATTGTGCTGTGACTGCTACACAGCACTGCTGTGCTCTCCAGGGTGTGAGTGTCCTTGAGACATGACTGCACATTCAATAAAAAGTGATGACTGTGGATTTCTTTGCTGTTTAAGCAATGTTAGCCTTTATGCTGTTAAAAGATAAGATACTCAGTATTTGCCCTCTTTAAATAACACATAGACCAGCTGCAAATGAAAACTCAAGCTCAGTCCAGTCATGTAACTATTGGGTTCATACACACTGGATAGGGACACATTACAGCTGGATTGACTCCACCATTAAACAGTCGAGTGGAACTTTACAAGAAAAATGTGTTCATTAGATAATTGACACGCTGAGAGATTAAATGTGAAGCCCCCATAGCAAGTGGAGAAAAACACTGAGACTGTGAAAGCCTGTACTCACCCTTCTCCGGTATCAGCCAATCCTTTGCTGCAGTTAAACTCTACTGACACCATATGCTGGCTTGCAGGTACTACAGTTGTCAGTTAGAAATTTTCAGTGAATTATTATCAGCCTGGATGTCTTTTCCACTTAAGTTGATCTCTGTTTTACATTTTACTGGTGTGTATGTACTAAACTGTGAATGATATCTGTTATATGTATATGAACTGTAGGACTGTGCATTATCTTCGAAATTCTGATATTGATTCACGGAAACCGCACATTCACGGAAACTGCAGATATCCTCTGCATTTTCTTTGCTTTTGTGACGCCCGTGCCTCGTCCACCACGGACCCTCACCTTCATTCTGGGTTGTTTATGTTTGGGCGTTCAGCAGCAAAGGCTCATTCAGGTACATCTGATTGCCTTGCTAAGTGCCGCGACCAAACATAAACAACCAACAATACGAGGAGGCGTAGCGGACGAGGCCTGGATGTCACAGCTTTTTTCATGCCAATATTTAATTTTTCATGCATTTTGTGACATACATATTAAAGTTCATTCTGCTACATTTCCATAAACACTACAACTATACATTTGGGATGGTCAAATACCACTGTACTGAGAGGCAGGAGGTTTGAAAGGTTTGAATTCTAATCATTTTTAAAAGCAAGTGTTCTTCCAAGGCAGCGTTTAGACTAATAATAAATACATATATAATAAAATGTGGTTTGGTTTGAAGTGGAACTAATACTCAGATATTGCTTTCTCCTTCCTGATATATCATATACTGTAAAATGCAGTACTGTGGTGAAGAGAAGATTAGGAAATGGTATATTGTACAGCCATACTATATGGTCTTTTACTCTTGGCCTGTCTTGCAGTGCCTCCTAAACCACTGCACCTCCAGAGTCCGGTGACAGAGCTCTGCAAGCCACTGGGCAGAGCCCCACCCTTCAGCCTCAAGATGGAGGACGGAGGAGGGGGAGGGAGCAAGGGCCGAGTGTCCAACCTTATCAGTCGCTTTGAGGAGAACAGGTATGCACAGGTGTTTAATTCATCTTGAGGTTTCAATATGTTTTTAACAACAGTCCATAATAGTGAATTGAAGTCCAGCACTGAATTGTGATTACCTGTGATTATTTATTGTTGTTTTTAGGATGGTTGTTTGCCCACCACTGGCAGTCCCATTATGCCTTGGAATGAGTATTTTGAACAATGAGACTGTGTGCCTTAGTGGGCGTGTGGGTGGCGACTTTGATTTTAAACACATTGTGCAATGTAATAAGACGAGAGCGACCCCATGCTCCTCTATAGATCTATAGATACTGTTAGAGCAGTACCTGAAATTATAGTGCAAATGTCATAAACAATGTGCTTAGACCCCAGAAGCTTTGCAAAGATTTTATTTTCCTTAATTGAAAACTAACATTGAGGAAAAAATCATGTTTTATGGCTAAGAAACTTTTGATGGGCAACATATATGTATTTGTTGTGTGACAGTTGGTCTGGCCTGAAGAACTTTCTTTTGTTGTTTGTGACACTGGTAGAGAGGTTTGACTTTTGCAAGCAGTTTCTGGTCTGGCCCTGGTAACCACGTTTGACTGAACAGCTTTCGTCTCGAATGCAACATTAACAAAGATAAGAGCAGTTTGCATAACCGACTATTATAATCTCTCAGTATTTACAGCGGTCTTCATTTTACATTCAAGCACAAGGACTTTTTGAAAGGTCAAGACTACCAGCTAGTTGTCACCATATCGGAAGAGCTACCAAATGTTGAGGTTAAATGTTGTAATGGAGTAGAGATGGAAAAACATTTGCTTCTATTTCATGGTCGTACAGGAAGACTTTATCAAGAAGGAGAAGTTGGGTGACTCCTATTTGCTACTAGACGTTTCTTAAGAGAGAGGTTGAGAAAGGAAGTGGTTTCGAATGGACAGAACAGCTACTGTGTTGGTAGGCGATGAGATTGAAGCTTAAAACAAACAATTCAGCTTTAAATGATGAGACCTAAACACAGGTAGGCCTTCATTACAGTTAAATATAAACTCCTTACCTCTGCTTCTGTGCTGCCTTGCTCTCTCTGACGGGTCAATTGAGGTTATTCTGCACCCTACTGGTGGAATTCAGCTAAGAAGATAATTTACAGTCTGTTTTTTGCCACTGTTCCTCTTTCAAGATGTTGTTGTCTTCACTCTGCACTGTCTGTGTTCCTCTGACCTAAATTTCCTTTCTTATTGCAAGTTTGAATGTCGTTTTTAGGTCAGAGGCTTAGTATTATTGCTTGTCTTATAGGAAATATTACATTCAGTAGAGCACCTCATTTATATATTATGTGTTTTAAGTGTATGTATGAAAAATACGTCTCATCTGGGGTGATCAGGTTGTGCAGTGCTGGTAGTAGCTTAGTGAGTAAAGTTGCTGGTTCAAACCCCCACTTTCTGCCAATGTGTCCTTAACCCTCAGTTGCTCTAGAGGGACTGTCCCTGTATGATGATTGTAAATCTCTCTGGATGAGAATGTCAGCCTTTTATATGTGATTGAAGAAATCTAGTGATATTCTGAAAACAGATGATGGTGTATACATCTTTGTCACATTCAGAAAAACAAGTGACATTGGAATGTTAATAATGAGGTTAAAAGTAACAACACTGCCTAGTCTCAGTTTTTGTGTTTGCTCACTCGCTAAAAATTCAAACTTTAAATTAAAATCCTTGTTTACCTTGAAAATTCAGTTCTATACTCCATTTAATGGAATCAAATACTCCATTTAATGGTTTGGAATCAAATGCCACCCACAAACAGCTATAGGTCCTGATATGTACTTTATAAATACCCCTCACGCACACGCACACATCCTGTTTGTCTTGTAGGTCTGATGACTCTGTATTTCGTTTGTGTAGGAGTCAAGCTCTTTATTGTGTTGGTAGCCTCAAGAGTTCCTGTGGAGGGCTTTGATACAGACACTGAAAACTTGCGTGCAGTGGGTTGTGGTCCACAGCAGTTAGCTACTGAAAAGTTCTTAAGAAATTAGCTTAAGACTGCGTGCAAATAGGATCCAAAACTGTAAAAAACCTCTGTTTATGAGTTTCATTGGAATATGAGTCACAGATAAAGTGCAGTTTCACTAAAGATATGACTCAAGAAAAAGCTCTTTCATCATTAAAGGTCAGTATATGAAAGTGTAATGTCTGTTAGAAGTTTACAGTGTGCTGCTGTACTGTACTGTACTGCAGCACCTTCAGGTCCTAAATCCCCCCATAATGAATGTGCTGTATAGGAAAGGGCTGCCTCATGTGTGGGGCAGGTGGGCCACAGACTGGGAAGCAGCTGCAGGATGTGTGTATGTGTGTGTGTGCATGTGCCTGTGTTTGTTTTGAGACATTTTCAGGACAGATGAATAAAGTAAAGGCCAGGCCAACAATGGCAAGATCAGCAAAATGTATTGTGTTCTTTCTTTTAAAAATGCTTCAGTTTTTTAGAACATTTTCTGGATTAGTGAAAACACATTTAAATGTGCACTGTGCCTCTGGGAAGTCTTGGTATATGGGACATGCGACCCCACATGTTACTGTGTGTGTGTGTGTGTGTGTGTGTTTGTGTGTGTGTTTGTGTGTGTGTTTGTGTGTGTGTTTGTGTGTGTGTGTGTGT